>OMLM01000356.1:5590-23241 GCA_900302695.1 Helostoma temminkii
TGTGTGTGTGTGTGTGTGTGTGTGTGTGTGTGTGTGTGTGTGTGTGTGTGTATGTGTGCTTGCCCACATGCAAATGTTATGCATTTATGCACACAGCTATCATCTCATCTCTGTGAATAGTGGATTATTTCTAGAAGACAAAATGCAATTTCTTTTTATTGTTTTATCTTCCAGGCTAATTATAAGATTGTTTTGTATTTCTGCAGAAATGTGTAGATTTTTAGTTTTGCTCAATTCCTTTTTCTTATTTTCAGTTAAAGCAAAAATACTGAACTGATACTGTCTATTTCTGTAACCAAGACAAATTATTGCCAAAGCCCATTTGAAAAATATATTAAATTTCCCCACTTTATATTCTATTCTCAAATTTGAGATCTCAAGATGAAGTTATAACAGAACATTGTAATTGCGTATGCTGGCAAGAAGAAATTATTGGTTGATTACAAGGTTTTAGTGAAGTATGTGTGCATTAACAGATAGAATGAGAGTTAGAAGGAGAGGCAAAAGAAGAGAGGAGGATGTAGGTGAGAGGTAGATGAGCGTTGCGTAGGAGTTTGAGTGGGCCGAAGAGAGAGGGAGAGAGAGGGAGGGATGGAGCTGAAAGCAGATCTGGACAAAAGACCAGCCAGGAGAGAAAAATGTCCTCTTTTCCACATTTAAAGCTAAATCTAAAAACACTATCCTTTAAAAAATACTTCCAAATCCATGTGTCTATATCCACAGATTTAGACGGTTAACTTTAACATGTCTTACCCAAAAACACATTTTGAACACATACATGAGTAAGAGTATAACCTTTTTGTTTTTACCTTCATTTAGATTAAGGTGTTGTTCTGCAGGTGACCAGTAGGGGTCAATGACCATCACAAAGTCCTGAAATGTAGGTAATGGCCAATGTGATTTTACATGTGGCACAGGCTGAATGAATAGATAGATAGATAGATTAAGGGGTGAGAAAGCACACTGCAGAGAAACAATAAAGAAAACAAGATGTGTGGTTGTTTGCTTTTTCAAGATGCCCATCCTCTAGCACTACAATCTGTTACTATGGAAACAAAGAGATATGTCAAAATATAATCTGACATCAGCATTATGGGTAAGGAGAATGGCACAGGACTTACAAAGAAGCTGAAAAGGAAAGTGTGTGAAAGTGATGTGTAAAACTAAAAACAATACACCTTAAATATACATAAATACTATTATATAAATACTTTGTTTTCACTTGAGTTAAAGGATTACAATGTTAACTAAGCTCTTTCTACTTTACGTTTAAATTGAACATTTTTGCACCATTAAAAAAAATTGACAAAAAAAGAGCATAAAAAGTTATTTTTTAAAAGAATGTTTAGGTATTTTAAATTTAAGGGATTGACGTGACAGCTGGTCTGCAAATAAAGGTTCATGATTTATAATTTAAGGTTTATAAGTTATCTTTCTTTATTTTTCCCTGTCCCCTTTCTATTAGTTTGTTTAATTACTAGTTTTAGATTCTAGTTCTAATTCTAGTTTTTTTCAATGAAAATGTACATATGACATAATTTGCTAATGCAAACTAATAGAAATTGGACAGGCGAAAAATGAAGGGAGATGGCTAGTTTTATTTAAGAATTAATGGAAAGAAATCACCACTAATTTTGGAGGTTGAAGCGGGAGATGTATAAAAGGAGTGAGGGAATAAAGAGCTGCAGTTCTCAAAAGAAAATAGAGAAGGGAGGTGAAAGGAGAGGTGGATTAGTTCAGTATCATTTTCCTCCTTCAACCCCCACCTCGACTCTTTCAACCACTCCCCTCAACTGGCCTTACACTAACATGCATGCTAAACTGTGTGGCACCTCCTTGTTATAAGTACTTGGTGACTGTTAGGATCACGCAAACCATTATGATCTATTAGTGGGTGGGGCAGAAGAATCATTAAGGCATCAGAACAAGCCTCCCAAATTAAAGCTAAAATGCACATTATTTCCCCATGTCCTTTAAAACAATACATACAAGTGTTATCTGATCTGAAGATCCTGAAGACCTACTCGGAAGGGTCAAAGTAGAGGCATATTTTTTGTTAACTCCCAAACCATTGGTCACTGTTGCAACATACTGTAAGTTCAAGATGTGACAACACTATGGTTTAGGTTGAGTTAAGTCCAGGCACAAAAATGACTTGGCTTGGTTGAGGGGAAAATAATGGTTTGGGTTAAAACAAGTAGGCGAATATTGTGGTATGGGTTAAAATGGAAACTTTTGTTTTCTTTTCACATTTCTGGGACCTTGTTTAACTCCAGAGAATGACTGTGGTCATGGTGCAAGAACATCCACACCAACTATCTGTTGGAAATAGGAACCAAACAATGGTTATTAAAGTCCAATGTTTTGTTGACCCATCAATTCACCTTGACCTATGTGAACTTTGTCACTCTGCGTCACCTTACTTCCCTTTTTGTTTAGATTTCTACTGCTGCTAGAGGAACCACTGGTCAGATAGGCTCAATCAGACAATTTGTTAGGGTTTAAAACAAAGAACTGGCAATCAAATACAAATAGGAACAAACTGATTTAAAGGATGAAGAGTTGAAAGATGTCACAGTAGCAGGAAATGAGTAACACTCTCTCCTGGTGTCACAGACACACTAAAATTACAATAAATGTACATTCATCTTTAGAAATAAAATAAAAACTGTTAACGCCATCAACTGATCTCAGAAAAGACTGGTTAGAGGGTCATTTGTAGTGAAAGCCAGGAAAAAATACTGTATATTTGTGGAGATGTCAGGGAGATATAGTACATATTTATTTACTAAACAGTAGTAAAACTGCCAAGGGTCAAAGTACAGACATAAAACAGATTGACAGCACAACATATAAACTGCAGGACTGCAGTCCTGTCCATTTGTGTGTTTGTTTATTAGCAAGAATTTGGGTAGTGTGGACAGCCTATCCATCACCAAGATTGTTTAAGTTTAAATAACCTTTAAAGAACTGACTCTGAAGTGTCAACAAAAGTGTACACTGTACAGGTATTTCATTCACATTCACATTAGTTCCTCTTGCACTGAAGCCCAGAGATGTGCATTAAACCAAGGCTGACTGTGTTTATCTCTAGTGGGCAGGCTTACTAAGTATGTGTGTGTGTGTGTGTGGGTGTGGGTGTGTGTGAGACATCTTCCATGTTCACCTGCTTTTACAACCTATTAATTAGAGTGCTGCTATCACAGAGCCTATGGCTCTCTCTCTCTTTAGAGTTTCTTCTACATTTTTCTCTTTGGATAATAATCTTTCTCTTTCAATCTGCTGCACTATGAATTATTTTCAGTAACCAAATGCTTGTATTTTTTCTTTAATTTTGGTTACAGTGACATTTTCTTATATTCAGACTGCAGCGCATTCAGAAAGTTGAAGACCTTTCCTTTCATTTTCTTTCACGTGACTACAACAGGTTTACTGGTAAAGGAAGGATATACCTGAATAAACATGCCCTGTGTGTGTGTGTGTGTGTGTGTGTGTGTGTGTGTGTGTCTGTGTGTGTGTGTGTCTGTGTGTGTGTGTCTGTGTGTGTGTGTGTCTGTGAGAGAGCTACAAGCTCCTGCAAACATAGTTTCTTTTTATTTTTGTGTAAGTGTGTGTGTGTGTCATTGCATATCTATACATACAAACAGTGTGATTGTCTGATGTTACTTGTATTCATACTGCATGTACTACATAATTCAGACTGTATATTACAGTTTTTGTACATGGGTGTGCAAGTGAGTGTGTGTCTATGTCCATGAGTGCCTGCATGTGTGTGGGACAGGTTGTAATTTACAGAGGGAACATGGAAGCTCATGAAGGGGCAGGACCCAGGGGAGTCATCAAGCTGAACTCGCTGTTGCCAGGACGTGCCCTGGGAAGAGACCCAATGTCACTTGGATAAAAACAACACACACGCCCTGTCAAACAGCAGGGAGGATGGATGGACGGAGAGAGACCAGGGGAGTGATAAAGTGTATGGAAAAGAGAATAATGACTGCCAGAGTTAAATGGGTAAAGAAAAGAGACAAAGAGAGAGATAAATAGATAGAAAGAAGGAAACAAGATAAAGAGAGATGGGAAGAAATGTATAAAGACAAATACAAAGAAAAAAGTGAAGAGCACACAACCTATGCCCCGCTGGAAATAACATGTCATGACTTTGCAGAGTATGGCAAATATTCTGATACTGCAATGTATTATATTTATATTTTATTGAACCCTGTTGGGCTTGCCAATGGATTGCTAATTAATAACAGATAATGGTTTGATCCAAAGACAAAGGTGTGATTTAGCAGAAATCTGCATTATTCAAGTCATACAATCTAAGAAAAAAAATCTGCATGGTGTGAAGTGGCAGCACAGCAGCAGAAATCCAGAAAGTATAAAAAGCAGACCCTGGTGACAGCCCAGTTGGATAATGTAACAGCTTAAGATGAGTTGGTTTACTGCAGTCTGCCTCACACATCTTTCTTTATCACTGATGAGCTCCAGTTGAGTGAGGAGGCAACATCTGTGGAACATCCACCCTTTACGATGGACTGAAGAGATTTATGAGAGTCGTTTTCAGAAAGACTAATCATATCACTAGAAGCTGGACCAGGAGGTATCAGTTGCATGTATATGTCTATATTTGAAAAGTGTGGACAGCTGTTTCTCATTCAGTTTTAAAGGCAATGTTTTTGCATCTGCTCAGCATGAGTTTTGCCCCCAACTCCACCTCAATTAAAGAGACTTCCTAATGGGTATTCTCTTATCTCTGCTTTTTGATCATCAATTGTTCCTATTGATGAGGACTTGTTTGTGTGCTATGTACTTTATGTTGGATTACTTCTCTATATATGTATGTATGTAATGTATATACGATATTACCTGAAAATCTGGTTACTTCAATAGATATTTTACCTTTGCAGTGATCTGTCAAATGATCTCTTTCTAACTATAGGCCTTTCAAAATATGCACATTAAAGGCATCAGCTAACATCTACCATTAGATTTTATTGAGAAAATTCAAACAAAAATTTGTGTGCGTCTAATTTGGTTGAAAGTATTGCTTTCTATTTTTGGCAGACAGGAATGTGGATAAAGTCATTGTATTAGTTATTGATTTAGAGGATATTAATTATAACATGTTTTTTACTGTTAATCTACTTTTATTCATCAGATGGCTTTCAGTATTTTTCTATTTTCACACTTCATCATTGTTAGTGGTCTGATCTGTACATTTTCTCCTATGGTAACCAAGGAATTGCAAATCAGCAGTGGCAATGACAAAACTATTCCCCTATTGCTTTTGAGGTAATGCTCATTAGCTCTATGCCATCTTTGACAGTGAGAAAAAAACACCTTGATGCTGCAAAGCTATGCTGTGAGTCCCGGGAAAAGTGATCTTCCTTTTTTCAGGAATCAAACAATAAAGGGTTATTTAGTACTTTGTTTGGTGCTGGAACAGAGGAGTCATCAGATGAAGAATAGAAAGCAGACACACATATAAGCAGAAACAAATACACTCCCAAAGTAAGGCTTTAGCTGAGTGTTTAATCCAGTACTGAATAAAAAGGAAAATACTCATGCAAAGGTGGCAGAGCCATGCAAAAATTGATGACTCCACCAATTTATCAATTTTCTGCACTTCTATTATTTAAACGTCTCCGAAACCGGAGTTTAATCACAGCTTGAAGTGGACAGAAGAAAGGGCCAGCTTGGCCTATTAGACAATCACCAAACAATCATGTTATTTGGACATGGGAAGAAAACAGGGCATCTACAGGAAAAAACATGCAAACCCAGGATTCCCGTGTTGGGAGACAGAAATATTTTAGAAGAATTACATTTCCATTACATCCCACTACTGGGGTATCCTGCCTCATACATTTACAATAAACAACCTCACACCTTATCCTTTGTGGCCGAGCTAACACCAATAAAAAACCATCAGGACAGCAAGTATTAGTCTTGGAGTCCAGTAACTGTTTAATGGATGACTATGACTACAAAACACTGATAATACATCCAATAAAGTCCATTATGAGAAGCAGAGACCAGCAGAAACAGTTGTTTTACGACTTGACTGTGTGGTTAAAGCACACCTGTGTGTTTTTCCAGGCAGCGATTAAAACCTAGAATAGTCACTGCAGTAGGTTTAGTTGTGTTATTCTATGTTAGTATTATGAGGGACTGACAGGTGTTTTATTATATCAGCATCACTGGTCATTGTTTGACTAAACAAGCGACAGTCAGATACAATAAATGAGTATTTAATCGAGTGTCTCACAGAAGCTTTACCTCTCATATCTATTAAAGTAAATAAATTGTGGTTTTTCCACTAATTAAAGATGTATTAAAACAAAAGTCTTTCAAAATATCAGTATTACTTCTATGACTATTCAGTTTCTACTGCTGTCTATATCAGCATTTATAAGATGACTAGTGAGCAAATATCATATCATATCAGCCATAATGTTTCTATTTTATTATTATATATTTTTGTTTTATCATGCTTTCTTTACAAGGCAGAGCCAAAAATGGCTTTCCTCCCTGCCCTTTTGGCATGACCAGTCCAGCCCTGTCCTGGCAACAGTCAGGAAGCTTGGCTGCAGCACTCATCTCCTCATCCAGATGAATAGCAGCTCTTCCAACGCACAGTCGTAGTGCGTCTGGGCCCAGTGCCCCGGGCCCCAGCTGCTATCTCTCCTTCACAGTGAGTCTGTTCAGTGTGAATATTCATTAAGCTGGCCAGAAAACCTTAGGCTCACCGATGTTTGTGTTGCTGCCTCAGGGGTTTATATGAGGGCTGAGGGGCCCATTCAAACACATGACTTTCATTTTATTGCCAATGTATAATGTAACATATTTTAAGGATGCTTGTTTTATAGGCACTACATCATTGTGTGATACACATTCTTTCAATGATAAAATTAAAAAATAGCACATCAGACCAAAGGATATTGGCTTATAATGGTAATACATTTTCCCTATACCTTTGAGATATTGTCTAACGGAAAAGTAGTTAGAAAGCCACAGACTGTCAGACATAGCTAATATTAGGATAATACTACAGTACATGCACGCATATAGCCTAAATTCTTATTCAAAGGTTTACCACAGAATTTCATTGAAACTATGATGGGAGCTGGCTGGCCTAATGGGAGCCAGAATAAGCAACTCTGGGCCTTTTGGGCCTTCATGAGTCTTCATGATCCTCCTGGCCTGCATGGCACCGAGATGGCAGCCTTAGCACCCTGCTCTACTGGACCAAGTAATTCCCTGCCAGCTGGGGGCTTATAGAGGGACTCTGCTCCCTGGGAAGATGTCTTTCAGAGCTACAACAGCGACAAATCACTATTTTCATGGCTTGACTTCCTCTCCAAAGCCAGGGCTCTTGCCATCATGGTATACTTAGGGAGCAAGCTAATTCCTTGGTGTCTTTTGCCGAGTGCTGTTGATAAAATTGGGACCTCTGGTTGAGCAGGCAAAGACTATTTTGGGGTATAGCCATAAGGCCAGATGGTCAAATGCCTATTGCTTTCCTCTGTAAATTAGGTTGGATGAAAGCAAAGCAGCTGCTGAAAAACTGAGGGGGAGTAGGGGGATATTGGAAGTTGACCTGCTTGGATTCAAACCAATAGGGACACAAAGAGTTATAGAAATACTTTAGAAAAGTTTACTTAACAAAAGGGTAGGAGGCTTGCAGGTTAAGCATTACAGTATGTAATTCCCTGTGTATCCAATAATTCCTCTACATGACAATAGAATTTTTGCAGATTTACATATAGCTCCTAAGGTATTAAACACCATGTTTGGATAATTCATTCTCCCTGTTCAGGTGAACATACCACTGAAAGTGTGGTATCTTCTTTCTTCTTCAGTGGTCTCTTTTTGTGCATTCACTCCCCTCTCTCACATACTCCAGGTGACTGAGTTTTCAACCAAAGCACCTTGAATAATTAAACACATGGGGGCAAGCATACTCGTGTTTCGCGCTTGATTCAGATTACCATGTGTATACAAACAGATGAAGGCGTGTACGTGAGCACACACACACTTATACATAGTAAACACAAACACACAAATAAAACACACTTTCCAGTATATGCAAGTTCTTGGCTATGCAGCTGTGTGTGAAGCTATCTCACACCCTGATCTGGTTGTATGGCCCGGCTCTCTCCCGCTCACTATCTGCTTCAAAACAACTTAATCCCCCTGACTGGTAGGCTACACTGTGTTGTTGCTATGCCGTCTAGCCCTCCTGCACCAAGGTACAATTTCACACCATTGTATCACACTCAGCTAAGTAGTTTTGTTTATCCTTAAGAGTATTGTGGAAATGCATTTTTCTCTGTGAATGAGCAACAGCACTTCACTGATGATTTAAACATACTTCCTTTGTGCCCTCAAGATTCAAGATTTATGGTGCCGAGCACAAGAGTCTTTTGTTTATCAGTTTGGATTTGTGGCTCCAAAGGTTTAAGTAAAGCCTTTGTATGACTGCATACCCAGTGTCTACACATGTTTTATTAAGTATGAATGCATGAGAAAAATGTGACGTGACAACCAATTGCTTAACTTTTGCACAGAATATAAGAGAGATTGTTCTCCCATAAAGATTAAAAACATACTTTCTAGTAAATGCAGGCTTTTTCCCCCAGAATTATGTCTGACTATTGGTTTGAATTAAAGCAAAACCAGATCTTCCCCATGCAAAATCCTATTAAGATTTCTAACATTGCTAAGAACACAACATCCATTGTTGAAATGCAGCCTTTATCAACAGTATGTCAAGTGACTTGCTTGGTGTATCAAGAAATGAAAACTATGTAATATAGTTGTTAATCCAATATTTAGTTACTGATGCTAATGGAATGGAGGCTAGCCCAGATGTGATAAAATGATTTCCACTCTCTATGAGCTGGCAAAACAGTGGTCACTGCTGTTTATTTCCTACTTCAAATCAATAGTCAGCCTTTTAACCAGTGAGATGACACATGAAACATGACAAAGGTCCTTAAAGATTTACACAGTACTAGTTTTACCCTATGATATTTTCTGCATCTAACCAATGTGTTTTGTTTATAAGCAAAATAACTGCATTGCCACAATGTACCTGTAAAACACTTACAGTAGTTCTTCTCCCTCCCTTTACTGGTCGCCACAGTAAATCATCTGTCTCCATCTGACTCTGTTCCATGTGTCTTCGTCTGTCACCCCAACCTTTGACATGTGCCCCTTTACCATGTCCACGAGCTTCCTCTTCGGCCTTTCTCTTCATCTCAGTATTCTTCTACTGATCTACCCCACATCCCTCCTCTGCACATTTCAAAACCATCTAAGTCTCGCCTCTCTCACTTTGTCTCCGAACCATCCTACTCAGTCCCTCTAATATGTTTACCCCTAATCCAGTCCATACTCATCATTCCCAGCAAAAATCTCATGATTTTATCTCTGCCATCTCCAGATTTGCTGCCTTTTTGTCAGTGCCACTGTCTCCAGTCTATACAACATAGCTGGTCTCACTACCATCTTGTAAATGTTACCTTTCACTCTTGCAGATACCCTTGTATCACAGATGACTCCTGACACTTTTCTCCACCCACTCCACCCTGCCTGTACTGTCTTCTTCACTTCTCTACTACACTCCTCATTACTTCGAACAGTTGACTCTAAGCATTTAAACTCATCCACCTTCGCCATCTCTACGCTGTGCAACTAGGTGTCTCACACGTTGGATTAGTAATTTTGAGCAGTATGTTAAAACCCTCATCTTCCAGGTTTTATAGGAATCATAAACATCAACGCATCAATTACCTCTCAGGGCGTTGCTGTCCTGTTATATGAAATGCCTTTCTCAAATGTCAGCTAGAGTTGTTTGTTTTGGCCTTGTATCCACTGGCTGTGTAGTTGTAGCTGATGCATTCGCATGGGGTTTGACTGTCAGCATATTCTTTTGGATGTCAACTGAGGTGGTTAAAAACATTTGTTGTTGCTGTCCGACACGCAAACTTATCAAATAACAGCTTTTAGTTACGAGCCAAATTTTGAAAGTGCAAACAAGCACCATTGCTGACGCTGAATTCTTTTTGGGGATCTGCTTTCCATGTTGTCATCCATCATGCTGCCTGCTATATTGCAGAATGTAAGGTACGTCATGCTGCATTGCATGTTGGATAAAGGACTTTGCCCTGCACCTGATAGAATACCCACTGTAGCACCCTAACGATGTCGCTGTAAAGGCAGATTATGGAGACTTTATCCATAATCTAATTAATCTTCTATAACAAACAACAACAAAGAGAAAATGGTCATATGGTCCCTTGCCCTGCTCTCTTTCCTCCCAGCCTGGCATCACCCCTCTGGGTTGTGATAGCAGGTGATGTCACTCACCTGGCTGGCCTCTGCTGGCACTGTGACACCTGATCATGTTTGGCATGGCCTTGGTACTGTTCATGGATGTTGGTACAAGTGTAATGTGACAGCTCATTCTTTTCACATCACATCCATCTGATGGCATGTCTACACACGTTGATAGGCTTATGCTGCTCAGTTACAGCACTCTTCACTTGCCAAGACACAGCAAATGCAGATACATTCTGTGAATTGAGTTGGATCGGGTGTGCATTTTGGTGATAATGGTGGCTGCCAAGTGTAGTGGATATATTGCTTAGATGATGCTACAAGAATCTTGTGATTGCAGTCATTACTTTGATGTAATTATCAAATGTATTGAACCTCTTGTGCAACATGGTCAGGTACCAGTAGCAGAAGTAACCAAACGGCAAGCATTTCATAACCAGAGCCATGCATTTTTTTTTGTACCTATGAAAGCTTAGTACTTCACCACCAGGATTCTCTGCCTGTTCATTAATGTAACCATGACGTCTACTACTAGCAGGCGCATTATTTCAGGATGCACCTATGGGTCATATCATCCAGCAGGGATTTATGTTGAAGCAACTGTTAAAAACACATCCAGCTCAGACTTTAAACTTTATTTATGATATTAACAAAGGTAGAAGAAGACGGGAACAATATAGTTGACAAATGAGAAAACTTTATCAGCTGATAAAGACTGATGGGAAAGGCTACAAATGACTAAAGGGACCTTGAGGTCAACTCAAGACCTAAAAAGTCAACTGCTACTTCTTAGGTCACTAATAGCCTTTATTGTTGATGTTCTTTTAGAAAATATGTGTAAATTTAAAATTATTTTACTAACCAGTCAATATCTGTATTTTAGTACCTGCAAGCACAAAACTTCATTTAAGTCATGAGATTTAGTTCATTTGTTTTATGCATAATATTGCATTTTCATATTACTTTTTATAATGCCAGATAATTGTTCAATGTCAGTATAACTAGAATTTATTTTCCAGAACTGTAAACACTCCATGTTGACAGGATGACAGAGCGAAATGGTTTACACCCAGTAAGGAAACAACTATTGGCTGTATGTTGCAGCGGGTATGGGAGAGCCTCTGGGCTTCCACCACCTGCTCCATTTCTCACATTCTGTCACACCTTAGGGGACATATCTCATCCGGTCTACAACCCAATTACTCCACAACACATTTAACTGCCATCAAACGCTGCACAGCGGGGGTGCAAGGGAGCTGCAAAGAGCCAGGCTGTTGCCATGGCCACTGTCACTCAGCAGATTTCCAAGGATGGAAAGAGATATGAAAAGCTCTCTGATTGGTTGCTGAACTATTTTGACCAACAGAGAGAGGGCCCATACAACAATCACACTGTTGTTATGCAACTGAACAATCAGAATCTGCACATTCACAGTGGTGGGCCATCAGGGCCAGCAAGGCCTTCTCTGCTGGCCTAAACACTATCAGAAGCACTGACCTACATTTACAACCTAAATTCTAAGATTTGTTCCATGAAATTGTATTAATTTATTCCCAACAGTCTATTCTCTTAATTTTGTAGCGTTTCTCTCGGCTACACTGCTTCCAGTACTTGTATGTGGATGTTCAATTATTTGTTCAATCAGATTTCAGCCTCTATGTGGTGCCATATCAAGCTAATCTGGCCAGGGCCTTCAGAATCAGTAGTGCTTGTTGGTGACTTAAACTATATTAGCAATGGGGCTGTTTCTTTAACCAATCAGATCTCAAATTCACCTCACAGGGCCAGCTAGCTGGTCCACATTAACGTCAGCATTTTTGCATCCTCTAATTGGTTGGTCAGAGCAAAACTGTGACAGCCAAGTTCGACTAGCAAAACATGTCTGTAGCGATCTGCACACAATAATAATAATACATTTGAGTTCGAATTTTTTTACACCCACAATGGCAGACAAAGGAGGAGAAATTGACTTGGTCTCGGACATACTTAAAAATCTATTTTCAAGGCGGACTTTTCAAGAAAAGCTAGACATCGTGAGGAAAGGTCAGCCAACCCCGAAGCTAGCTAGCTTGTCTCAGCCCTGGAAAAGGTTTGTTCGCCACTTCCAGACCAGTGCCTACAAGCGGCACCACTGGCTTACAGCCTCTGAGGAGCGTTCCGAAATATACTGCTGGGAATGCCTGTTATTTGTGAGTGATTGATCAAAATTGGAATGGAAATTAGACAAGGTTGCATCATTATCATCATTTAATTTTCAGCCAACTAGCTGATGACACCATTTTTTTTCTAAAAAATAAAAAACAAATACCATACAAACAATAAAACTTTTCTAAAATGCATCTGGTTTAAAATTAAATCCTGAAAAATGTGAACTAAACAAAAAATTGAATCGATAGCCAGACTTATTTATTCTGCATACTCATAAGCCCTATCACCCAAAAAGATTAAAGTGTATTAAAGATAAAATGGCTTCAGTCTTTTTTGAAGAACAACAACCAGTCATGGTTCTCTCTGCCTTTTTTGGTGTTTGATAATTTTGGTGGTATTGAATTTTTGCAGAAATGTGATTATAATTTATCTAAACTGCCAGTCAAACTGTCTGCCTTCCACCAGCATGTCTTATTGTATTGGAAAATCATTTACAAACATAATTTCAGTCCTCACAACATGCCATTGTGGAATAGTAGAGTTATTTTGTGGAGGAGGAAATCCATATTTATGGAAAGTTGGTGAGAAAAAAAAATATGGTCAATTGGACACCTGCTCAATGAAAATTGTTAACTGTTAAAGTACAAGGATTTCATCAGTAAATATAAGTTGGAATGCTCTATGAAAGATTATACCAGATTGATACAAAGAATACCAGAAACACTTCTTTACTTGATTAAAGGCAACTGGGATAATCCACCAACACCAATGCTTTCGACCTTGAACATTAATTATATAAATATTTCTGACAAAAAGTGCAAATATATATTTTTAGGAGAAAATGTGGCTAACAGTTTATATCCCTGTTTAACAAGACATTAGCTTATTTGAAGGACTTTTCCAAGGCTGCCTTTTTTTATATTAGAACAAAATATATTTTCCCCAAAACATAAAGAAATACATTTTAAAATGGAATATATCCATCAAATGAATTTATAAAAAAGATTTCAACTGGTGGTTGACAATTGTTATATATGTAAAACTAATCTACAAACAACAGAGCACTTATTCTTTGAATGTAAGGCAGTTAAGGATATATGGTCTACCTTAGATGGTTAAAATCTAAATCCATAAATGTGGATATACTCTCTTTCCATTTAATTCAATATGGTATAATCTTCAGTAACAAAAATGTGGAATTTTTTGTCAATAATGTCATTGACAAAATACCATATACATAAATGTAGATATGTCAAATCCCCCCCAGTTTGGAACGGCCTGATGAATGAACTAGCTTTATTCATTAATTGCCTGAAATTTGTTAAAAGCCCCAAAGCACAAAGATCATACTGCCTGATAAATGAATATAATTTACCATAGTTCCTAATTTAATTTATATTTGTATACAAAAAATTTTTTATCTACTTATTTACTTTTTTATTTAGATATTAGTATTGATTTGTATTTTATTTATTTACTTTTTTTTGTATTGCTTTCACATAATGTAACTTTATATACGTCCTCTTAGCATGTGCAACATAATATTTCTTATTGTCTAATGTTTTAGAAATTATTTGTATGTCCTATATTGTTTTGAAGTTAAATAAATAAAGAATTTTTTAAAAAGTTAAATTGTGAGTGATCGTGTTTGAAGTCACAAATGGTTTGCTGACTTGAGTTGGTGAGTATGATGTATTTTAGTTCATTTTGTTATGTTTTTGTCATGTTTTTGGATAAATATTGATTCTGAACTGCCTTAACTGAGTTTTTTGCTTTAGTAAAAATGGTATTTACACTCAAAATGCCTCGCTCTCTGTAAGCCTTGTTATATTGCGTTTTTCTATATTATTGATAGTTTCTATAGTTGCGACAGGATAGTGGTGGTATTAAGAGGTAGATTAAGTCGGGTAAGTCCCCACTGAAGGCCCAGGTACCAAATGCACCGCCCGCCACTGCACATTCGTCAATACTGACCAGGTAATTCTGACTTGTTAATTTGGAAGCAACTCAGTACAAGTGGTTGGAGGTGAAATGTAACATCCCCCTCTTGTGTGTATCAGTTGATTATAATAACATAAACATGTGGTCCTTTATATGGCCTGTGAAACCATTTTTTTTGTGATATGCTATTGTTGTCACCAAAATGCAATATGATGTCTTGAACAAATTTGCTCTGAGTGCCTAACACAAAGCAGCATCAACAAGGAGGCCAGTAGTAAGTAAAAAAGGAAAAGATTATAAACCAGACACCAGACCAGACAGATTAGATGCAGCTGATATGACACTTGTCCTAACAAAAACTTACCACATACAAGGAGGATAGCCACAACAAACATAGTGTTATGGCGCTAAAGGAAAGCTACACTCTGCAGTGATTTTTAAATAATATTATTTACAATCAGTTTGGTGTTACTAATCGAACTTCTAGTCTTAATCTTGGATCACTAAAATTGCAGTAAAGTGAACAAGTATTTGTTCTGTGCTGCATTTATTTACATTTCATTCCTTGATTATGCTTTAAAATGGTATGCTGTGGCAAACAAAACTGGAGAACAGATAGTCTTTGAACTTTCCTTGTTTCAATATTCATAATATTGTCTGAATAAAGTGTGAAAAATGTCATTTTGCCTAATCATTGGTATTAAATGCTTACCTGTGGAGCTGTATGCCTGAAATCTGACAGCCTTAATTAAAGTGACAAGTGGAAATTATATGGTCATGGTCTAAATTCAGGCTGTAATACTGATTCAGATCCTGTCAAGGTGTAGACATCACTCCTGTTCAGTACTAATGAAGTCATGTCTTCCTATTTGCTTCTTGCTAGTCATGGTGACAACATCGACAACAGGAACAGGACCTGACTAACACACTCATTTCCCCCAAGCTCTGCTTCCTCTGACTCAATGTCTTTGGACCGTGAGAGCAAGAGAGATGAATATACACAAATTCTACCCCATGCTAATACATAAACACATATGAACACAAAACGAAGAAAACAGCAAAAGGTAATGAATGTCACAGTCTAACTTTGACATTACCGGGTGACCGTTTTGGTATCAAAGCAAGGGAAGCTCTGTGCTGCTCAGTCATCATAGAGCGCTGCAGGCCAGAGCCACAAATATGCTGCTGAGGCCAAATACCAGGCCAAAACTAATGTGGAACGGAACCCGCATGGGTCTTTTAACCATCAGACTTAGAGATACTGTACAAGCGGGGGGGTTAATGGGGAACAGAGGTCTGTAGACTATGTGATGCTGGCCAGAGAGACCAGACGGCCGATGACTGATCTGGAAGAAGGAGGGAGAAAGGGGGGGTCATTAAGGAGCTGCTCCAGCTCTAATCACAGACACTCCTTGTTTTATCTACTTTCAGCTCCATCTCACCATGAGAAAAACCAAAAGAGTGTAATCCAAGCCCTGGTACAGCAGCAATCCTGGGCGAAGTTCACTGATGAGCCTCAGTGAGGAAACATCTGCAAACCATCCACATGGAATGACTCTAAAAATAAGGGCAGCTTGCCCAAAAACAGGAGGATTAATTTAATTATTTTGACGAGCAGTTTATTTGCTGTAGCCATTAAGTCAATCATTATTTATATTGTGCAAGAAAGAGCAGGTCTGTAAGGTATCATCTCATAAATTAAATCTTTAAATCCTGTTTGCCAGGAGTATGTACTGTATAAACTATAATGTCATTTTTGACAGTGAGCAAAAGTTTGGCTTTGAGTGCAGAACCTGCTTGGAAGGCCACAAATATCTCACACTGTCTATAGTTCAACACAGAGAAAGGAACTCCTAACTTCATATGTTCGAGTCAGTTGTCAGCACCTGTTGCAGGTTTTGGTTTTTAGCAAACAAAGCAACAGCGTAGCAGATAACAATGAGAGAAAGAACACACTCATCTGGTCTGAAACCACACACAGGATGTGTGAACTGGCTCATTCACATAATTTGCTTTGACGTATTCATTCCTGAACGGTGAGTAGATGCAATGCAGATCTTAAACTGATTACATAGGCCTGAGGAGAGAGCGAGGAGGCATTAGTTAAGAAAACAGAGGCGACAGCCGAGAGCGACAGAGGTTTGGCTTATCAGCTCTCTGAGCTGGGGCACTCTTAATTCACTCTGAGTTAGTCAGTCGTGTGTGCTGAAATAATCATTCCCTTGTTTATTTGTTCAGGCATTGGCACAAGCCTTTATCTAACTGGCTAGCAGGCACACCCGCTATCCTGCTCTGCCGCCCTTTGCTCTGGCAGTCTTTAAAACTCAGCCTGGGTGAAAACCAAATGTTAATTTACCAGGAAGCACTGGGCAGAGGGTTACAGGAATCTGTTTTGCAAATTCTCCACTTGTTTTCTGTACGCTTTGGCACTCAGCAGCTGGTGGACACGACTGGACTGGGTAACTAAAGCACCACAGGGAAAACCCACATGTCAAACCAGTGTTTAAATAGCCTTAAAACAGAAGTACTCCCCACAGAAAGTCACACCTCAGACTAAATTACTTGGCCTTGGAATGACAGGCAAATCTCAGTACACAAATAGTGTGCAGCAATACAATCATTGGTACTATGACAGCTGAACATTTAAACATAACAATCCAAAGACACATGTTCCAAGTTTGACAACAACCTCACGTTAGCACTATAAAGATATGTCAGTTATGTTTCTTTTAAGGCAAAGCCCTCAAACGTTAGCTCTGACAAATTTTCATTAGAAATAATTCTTTTTCAATGTTTCTGCATCCACAGGGAAACTCTGCTATACACAGCACACTTGTACAATCCAGATATCAGTTGCTTATCAGTGGATAATTTAAGTTATAAAAAAGAAAATCTGTTTCCACCCATTTTATTTTATTTTTTTTTTTAAGTGCAAACATATTTTGTGATCTTTGATTAAATGTAACACAATTTAAAGTTGTGGAGTGTAACAACTGTAGTAATGCAGCAAATCCATCTAAATCTATTCATCTCTACATCATTCAGCTTTTATGATTTTATTATTCCTCATTAAGACCCCCCACTCACCACTCAAATTGTTCACCCCATGAACTTGCAGTTTGCATGCATATCACATTGGCACAGAGTCTCCATTTTAATTTCTATTGTGGCTGGGTCTGTCATTAAGAATGCAGAAACAATGGCTAGATTGAGTG
>OMLM01000356.1:27508-41149 GCA_900302695.1 Helostoma temminkii
ACAGAAACAACCAGAGGTGTAAAGAGTACCAAATTATAATACACAAGTAAAAGTTAAATTACTTATTTAATCAAACAACAGTAAAAAGTAACTAATTTCAAAATGACTTTCTACCAAGCCTCTATTTTGCTATACAAAGCTAAATAAAAACAATGTGTTTGATTATAGCACTGTTTTCTTTGAAGAGTCAGGAACACCCAAATTGTAATCTTTCTGCTTCACCCCAAAAATGAACATAAAACCTCAGTCAAATACACACATTTGCTGTAAGAAACAGTGGTACAGATGCAGATCACAGACCTCCCTCTCTACACTTACATATTTATAAACAGTTTTTACATACATGACAGAAACAACCAGAGGTGTAAAGAGTACCAAATTATAATACACAAGTAAAAGTTAAATTACTTATTTAATCAAACAACAGTAAAAAGTAACTAATTTCAAAATGACTCTGAGTAAATACACGTAAAATGTAGTGAGAGTGTGTTCCGGCGCCATGCTTTTATTTTGAAGTATTGCTTCCTGCTTTCTATCAAGCAGCTGTCTTATGGGCAGCCTTATGGGAAGCTGCTTGACAAAGAACACTTGCTAGTTTCACAATACACTAAGGCTACAGCACTGAATATGTTAATTTGGTTTTACTTAGGTTAACAACAGATAAATGAGAAATTTTCTGGAAAAACCACAAAGTCTTGGACACTGCAAGAACAATTTGAGAGGAGCACAGGAGCACAAGAACACGCAAAGCATCACGTTACTGAGCAACAAGGAAGCTGATCTTGTCAAGTTGCATGTGACAGTAGGCTACTCTGGTAATTTAGCATTTCATGGAAGGAAATGTGCTAATTTACTTTATGTGTGGACAGTGAGCTATTGATCAAAGTTGAACAGACTGGATTTGCCACGAATTTCGAACTGATACAGACCCCCTTGAATTATGTTATATGTATGACATGCAGTGTGAGAAGAGTTTATCTTGTTTTTATGTGCACACAATCTTGTTGTCGAGCTGTCTTTATTCCTTGCATAAATTTGCTTTACAATACACAAACTTCTGCGGAATCACTCAAGCAGACCCACAGATCTTTTTAGTTTTGCACACAGAGGAGGAGGTCATGTGGAGAGCGCATTTTGCTATCCTTGTGCTGACACCTGTTTAACCCCCCTCAAAACATACTGATTGTTCACTAAACTCACGTGATTAGATGTCAACAAGCAACACTGAACACAAGTGCTGTGCATGCATCTCACAAACTTGTGCCAAAGACTGTATCCATTATGCGCAACTTACAGTACAATTAAACATTTGCGTATCTACTCCACAGGTAAAAGTGCGTTGAAATCAGCATTATATGTTATACTGTAGTTATAAATAGTGTCACTGCTTTGTTGTTACACACACATTTACAGACAGCAATTCTGTACACCAAACAGAACATATAAGTACAGTGAAGCAATGATAATTTCCTCTTCTTGCTCACAGGGTTTGGTCTCATCCATACTTCACATTATACTTCAGGCTAGATTGAAACTAGAGGGGGGTATATGGTGAAGCCTCCTGGTTTAAAAAAAGTTGCCTGTTCATGCTCCACCAATGTATTGGCACCAGTGCACACTGTCTGTGATGCATGATCCCTAATGGAGATCAATATGAAGATGTACAGAGGTTCATCCTTTTTAAAATACCTGCATTAAAAAAAAGTCACAATGTCTGCCTGGCTTTAGGAAGAAAAACAAAGGTTGATGCTAATCTCTGCTGGAGTTTTTCTACCAACACACTGTTAACCAACAGCAGGAAAAATACAGGTTTTTAGTACAGATAAATTCAGTGGCTACACTTCATTAACTCACCTGCACAGACTGCTCAGGGTAAATGAAGCAGCTCTTCACAGTTTTCTGCAAACAAGGCTATATGTTAATGTTACAGCAGCAGATCGTCTTTCTGGACTAGAAGCTGACTTAATCTCTTTTTCATGTTGAACTGCTTAATGAAATTCACATTCATACAGATCTGCATTTAGTGTGTCAAGTAAAATACTTAAATAAATCTACTCAATTAAAAGTAAAATTTTCACAAACTAATCAAAACAGTAGACACACATAAATAAATCTACTATACTATTACAGTAATGAGAGTAAATTGTAAACAAGAGTAATTTGTTACTCCCCTGGAAACAACAGCTCAGAAAAATAAATGTAATAAACCTTAAGACTGCGTGTTTCATTTTAATAACTTGAACTAAAGCCACGATAATCCTTCTTCCAGTAAAAACAAAATATTTTATATTTGACTCCTTTTGTTCAGTGGCCTGGTTTTGGTCAAGGCTTGCTTGCATCAAAACTTCATCGTTATATTAAATACAGGTGAAGATGTACCCAATGTCACAGGCTCACCTCTTACCCTCAACAAAAGCACACAGCTGGTTTAGCGGGCCTGTTGCATCAACACAGTGTGTCACAAACAGTTAGATTCAACTCTTTAAAATGTTTCCTGTATGGGAGTCAGCATCTGTTTTCTATTTATCGGCCCAGAAAATGCCTGACCATGGGTATGGAAAGTACCTGCAGAGATCATACTGGATGAGCAGTCGTAAAAAGTTGGAATGTGTGCTAATCACATTTTGGAAAATGCTTATAGTGTTGTTAATTTTCCTTGGTCATGGACAAAGGGAAAAAAAAGTTTTTTTCTTGTTTTCATATTGTTGCTTCTGTGCATCTATCCTAAAACTACAAAACAGCAGTTTCTGGTCCAATTTTTATCAATTTTTATGTAATCTGCATTATGGTGACATACTCACTTTTTTATTTTTCCTTTCGGCTTATCCTGTGCTCAGGACCATAGAGGTCGGTTGCCACAGCTGAGCGTAATCCGCACAAGGATTTTTTTCACCAGATGCCCTTTTTGACACAATCCTGTGCAATTTTGCACCAAGCTTGGGACTGGCACTCAGTGTGAACTTGTGCACTGGCTTCTGCTACCTCACTGGCTCGGGTTTGTTAACTTTTTGAGTTCAGTGTCTTGTCCTGGGACACTTTGACATAAGGCCAGTAGTCTAGGAGACCCTGGAGTCAAGGGCAACCACTCTACCAAGTGCAACATTGTCCCACCCAAGGTGCTTTACTTAGATACGCAACAGAAATCATCATACTTTACACTGTAAGGTGAAGACCTTAAAATATTACATAAAAACCAACTTCTACTAGAGCTTTATAAAAAACCCAACAAACGTTCAAGGTTAATGTTAATATCAGCATGCCAACATGCTCATAATGACAATGTTGGCATACTATGACATAGTGATGACCAGTTTTGCATTTTAGCTTGCTGACATTTTCTTAGTAAAGCTAAACTGCTACAGCTGAGGCTGAAGGGGAATATAATTTATATTTGACCTAATACATATACTAAATTAGTCAAGGAATGACAATCCCCTGGAGTCCATAAATGTCCTTATTAGGTTTTATGGCAACCTACCCAATGAGATAGTCCAGTCTGGCCCAAAGTTGTGCACCCACTTACAGACTAACATTAATATATCTAGAGCCTTTCTGTGTGTCTGTGAAACAACAAGAGACATGAAAATAAAAACATGGACATAAAAATTTTAAATTACATAAAGAGTTGCTGGATCTAGCTGAGAATAAAAGTGAATGCACAGTTATGTGTTTTTGTCTTTGCAAACAAAAACCCAGAAGAAATATATTGTACTGGTTCTTCTCCAAATGTTTCTCAAATGGACTTTTGACTGACAAATCTCCAGAAACTCTCCAGAGTCTAAATGCAAGCCATTTTCCTTTGGTCAGCTTGTTATTTAAGACAGCTTTTGATGCCTGAGTTGCTGCCTCTCCTATCTGGCTCAGTTGCTTAACAAGTGATGAGAGTTAAACTGCGTGCTGGCGCATCATATTACAGCTTAGCAGGTCAGTCAGATCATGCCCAGGTAACACTGCAAACACTTACCGTACTTCAGCATGGGCTGTTAAAGTCAAATCAATGCCTTTCATTTTTAGGTTCAAGGGGTGAGAACGACACCTCTTCTGTTGCATGAACATTTAACAAAACTACAAACTCCCTTAAATAAATTTCTGATTATATGGGAATATTGACCTGTTAAAAGAGCTTTACAACAATTTATGACTTCCAGATGTCAACTTTAGTCTATAGGATCTAACAATGCTGCACGTCTAGCTCCTTCTAGCTCCACATGAACTGCTTTGTGGTAAGCTTTCCATGTGTGAGTTCCCCCTCTTTAACAATGTAAAAAGCTTCAAGTGGCTGGGAAACTGCTATATAAATTCTCTCCATTATTGTCTGCATATGTCAGCTGCACTGCGCCCCCTACTCTTATTGTGCTCTCCCTGATTTGTTGACTGATTATTTAAACAGAAGGAGAGCCACCTGAAGCAGAGGTGTTTCAGTCGTGCTGCCATATTCTAGACACAGAAAAGTGTACAAATCTGAAAGTAAATGAGCTTAGTTTTACTGAAGAACATCAGCCGTTCCATGAGGAGGCAGGAAGAACTATAAAAAGGTGTTTAAGGGAAAGATTTTTATTATATCTGCATACCGTTAAGATTTGAATCCTCCTCACAGTTACTGAGAATACCCAACAAGCTGAAACTCAATCACGCTGCTGTAGCCTGGCGTTTGCCAAAAACGCTGAGCTCTCAATTGACAGAGGAATTGAATCATAACTGTCTGACAGAGCGAAACATTTCATGCTTTCTTCCCCCACCCCTACGATTCTTTTTTTTCAGGTGCCTGCCTGTGTTTTCACTTTCTAAGCAGGAGCATTCAGCCCTGAGCGACATTAACAGTAAAACAGTATACAATACCCTCTGACTTCTTATGTTGTCATCACTGTCAACAGGCTGATTTTTTCTTCTTCTGCCAGTGGAGTCTGGTGTACAGTACACACAAAAACATGCACAGAAAAGCACGCTCCCTTAAATATATATATATATATACATATACATATATATATATATACATATTCTATATACACATATTCTCAGACAGCAATACACAGAAATACCTACGAGGCATATATACACAAACTGGTTTGAAGGGCACTCAAAGATCACATTAGCTTCCGCTCTTATTCTCATTGTGCCATAGACTGTTTGTTCCAGGGGCATGGTGTCAGAAAGATAAGAACAACAATGCACGAAGGAACACAAGTGGCAAAGAACAGTTTGTGAGAGCACTTCGAAAATGTGCATGCGATATTTTGATAAGAGACAGTGTAAACTATGTGGACTGTTCTCATTGAACGTGCATCTATACAGCAATATGAAATGGCAAAGGCTGTGCTCAGCTTACAAAGCAGCACACTGCTCCTTTAAAAAATGGTGTTACAGCTAAATTCATTAATTCAAATTCAAAAATATCCACTGAAAACCAGCAGATATATTCTGTCAAATGGCATATGACTGGTAACTCACAATTTCCCTTTTCTGCCAAGTACACCCTAAAAACATGAGTATGAATATTTGAGCTAACCCCACAGAAGTGCTCTTGGCAGCTGTGTTGATGAGGAAATTCCTCTTATATTTTTCCAACTATGTTAAGTATTTCAGTATTTCAGGTGTTTTGAAGTATTCTACTCGGCATATGTCATGTATTAGATATTCACAAATAAATACAACTTTTCCATGAAGTCTTGTTATTTGTTACTTTATCTCAAATGACTAATATTTAATATTTGTATATCTTAAATACATCTTAATCATAAGTATGATTTATATTGAATGTGACTGTATTTCAAAACACAGCAAACCTTTTTCCCTCTTTCCTTTTAATAAGAATTCTGCATTTTGAAGGTTCCTCCCTCATTGCTCTTTGGCCTGTTGTGTTTTTCTCTCTTCTCCACTCAAAACCCAGATCTAGACAATCACCAGGCTAGCTGCCATTCTTCCAGCCTCTGGAATGTCTGAAAACCTCCTGATTATTTCACACATTAAAAAGAGAAAGAGATAAAGAGATAACTATGGCATGGCTTGTTTATTACATTTTGGCTCAAATAGATTCAAGTAGTTCACAATTATGGCTCAGATTGATTAGCAGACAATGCCATCCACATTACTGTGTGAATTATTGCTGCAAAAGAACACACTGGGAGACAGGAAAGGAGCTTATCGCTTTGACTTTAGTTGATTCAGGCCAGAAGCAGCACTGTGGAACGACAGACAAGGGTATGCTGCCATACATGATTAATTTACACTTTTTCATGCAAGATGCTGTTATGACATACTGCTTTTCCACTGCATGCCTCTAAAATCATGCACTTTTATCTCAAATCAATGTCCAGCAGGAATGAGGGATAATTTCAAGGCTTTCTGTGTTCAAATGTCAACATTAGCAGCAGTTTGGTAAAATAAAATATCTGCCAAAAGCTTATCCATGGGTAAATACCATGGATTTTATTTGGGTTAGATTTGTAATACATTTAAGCATTTTTAAAAGTGTGTTACTGCAGGAAACCTGACTGAAGTAAGCAAACTATCAATCTTCCTGTCATGCCAGCTCTCATGGGGAAGTGCATTGCTTGAGTAAAATCAAACTACACAGTGCTGTCTATGCACACTGAATTTTTCCTCAGAGAACTCCACAAATTCCTTCAAGCTGTGTGCAGAGTCCAAATTGTTGCAATCTGCTCACAGTGGTTTTGGGAGGCACAGATAAGAATGCTCAACAACAAGATCACATATGCAAAACAAGAGATAAGCAAATTGCCCATAGTGGGCTACATGTGTAAGGCTGTAACAAAGGAGGGAATATGGACACCTTTATGATCTATCAGATTAAAAAACACTTTTCATGCAATTGTCATACAAGATCATACAAGTCAGTGCAACTGCAGCTACAATGAAACTGGTGCTGAAAGAAGGAAAAAGGAAAATGAAAACTGTCTTAAGCTTATCTTAAGTTAAGATAGGATATAACGTTATGTTACATCTGTGCCATCAGAGAGGCTCAAGATCACATTAGTCTGCATGTACCTATAAGTGAGACTATGTATAATAAGTATGTATGAAAAGATCACCTTGTTAGCAACACTTGCAGAAGTGGTGCCAGGAATTTCTACTTTGCTCTACTACAAAATGTATGCAATTTTCTTTCTGAATTAGGAGCTTTATTTTTATTTTTGCTTTATTATTGGATAATATTATACAACTGTCAAGATTAGGCATGACTTATTTTTTAAGCATTAAAAGCCACTGCTCAATGTTACTGTACTCAAATTTCTGTTTTGCTGTTTTGTCCAATAGCAGGTAAAATTTCAGTTCTTATGATTAAAATATGAATTTGCTCACAACCATGCTGACAAATCACTAGATTCAGTAACATAATAGCACACATGAGACACTGGGTTGTTAGAGTATGTGGTATATATTCCAAAAACAATCTCAACTTAATCCCACAGCCTGGGATATAGTCTAACACTCCAGAATGAAGAGACCCTGAGTTTAGTATGATTTCCCCATAGATGTCTTTAAGATCATAAATAAATATTGTTGCTTCCCTAATATTTAGAGTAGAGACATTATAATCAGGGTGACATGTTGACCTGAGGGTTAAGGCACAAAGCACACACTGCAACAGCCCAGGCTATTATCTGATCAAGGATCTTTGTTTAATGTCTGTCCCCATCTCACTTTACACACATTTACTTGTCTTTTCAAAGCACATAACATGTAAAATAACTTTAAAATTTCACATTGCATCATGCACAGATAGTAACTAAACTAACTAAATATATGAGTCTGCTTCTCATGTGTCACTTTAATGTCTGGACCTTATATTGATTTTACTGAGAAAAAAACTTTTAGTTTGAGCAAAGCACAGGAATTTCATTTATTTCCAAAGATTATTACTCAGCTTCCAAATAGGCCTGCTACAGCAAAATGAAATCAAACAGAGTTTGAAAACCATGGCTCATTTAAAAGGAAACTGCTTCTCAGTGGCATTCATCACACAGGCCTATCACAGCCTGCAGGTTTGTTTGATTTCCACTCACACAGTTCAAATGAATTTATATCACCAAATTGCCCATGAACAAGAGGTGGGTGCAGGTCTCAACAAATCAAAAAAGTTTTAGCTCTCCTAGATGTACATTTCCCAGAACACTTCAGGAAATGTACATTTCCTTCCATGTATATAATTCTGACATCACGAAACTGGTCAAATATTTGTTTCTCACAGCTGGGTCATTTTGAGATAATTGAACCAATACATCAGCAAGTGCAGTTATTTCACTGAAGTACAGAGGCAAGTTTGCAGACTGACACACCATTTATCCTAGTGCCCCAATCGTCATCACATTTTCATGTTTTTCTGTTGGAGTTAGAGGAGATGTCTTTCATCTTCCACAAGTAAGCTGAAAAGAAATTTATTGCTCATTTGTCTCTGCAATATATGGTTGCACTGAAGTACACATCATGGTTTTAATGATACCTCAGTATGACTTCAATTCCTGAGTGACATAAAGTAAATTGGATGTAACTGACGTTAGCCTTGCCCAGATGGCTGTGTGTGTGTGTGTGTGTGTGTGTGTGTGTGTGTGTGTGTGTGTCAGGCCATGTGTTTCACTGTATGATGTAAGGGCTGTGTTTCTCCCACCAAATCACACTCTGGCCAATGTCACTCTTATGCCTCAGGGAGTAAATATCCCTGGGAACCGAAGCCCTGATGAGGAAAACCTCCCCAAATGAATGCACATATGTATACATACGCCTAAACCATTCAACTAAATGTCACTGAAAGCTATAACACAAAAACACCTGCTCAAAATCGTAAGTGACACAAATCTTGGCTTTGTAGTGTGGGACCTTGCTAGCAGAGTGATCAAATGTCAGACGAAGTAACGTCCAAACTATCCACTGACAATACAAACATGGTATGTAGAGATGAACTCTACCTTGACTCTAAATCATCATCTTCTGAAACCTGATCCGAGAGCAACTCCTCACACACATTTAACAATTTGCTGTCCCCCCCACTTGTGTGTACAGTCCAGCTTTAAATTAGACTTAAACTTAAACTTAAGTCCTGTCAAGATCTGAGGATCACTTAATGCAAAAAAGTGGGTATTAGGTGTAATTTACAGGGAGACCATTAAGGACACATGCCATTTACCAAACAAAAGGCATCAAACAGTTGCTCATTAAAAAGGAAATTACTCGAAAATTGCCCCAAAGTCAATTAAGCTCATTATTTTTCCTCAGTACTGGGGGATGGGCTGCCATAAGGAAACCAGCCACCTTTAACAGTTACTTGTTTTTGTCATTGTGTCATAGGAGGTCAGAAGAGGAGGAGATGGGGGTAGGGTTGAAAGACCTGCTAGACAGCAGAATGGTTACATGCATGGTCAAATGCTGTGTACAGTGACAGAAGACAAGACAGTTTAAAAGGAGGAAGCAACCTACTTATTGTTTTGTCCACAAGGTGCATCCATTGTAGCTTAGCATAATG
The DNA here is from genome assembly GCA_900302695.1 of Helostoma temminkii. Lineage (NCBI taxonomy): Eukaryota > Metazoa > Chordata > Actinopteri > Anabantiformes > Helostomatidae > Helostoma > Helostoma temminkii. The sequence goes on from OMLM01000356.1 coordinate 36,987, forward strand.
ACTGGAAGCAGGGGGGAAACTCAGCTCTGTCAAGAAGACTTGCCCAACAACTCTGCTAAAATGAATAAGAATTTGCATTTACACTATGATGCCACCCCAGTATTTTCTCCTTACTATATTAGTATATTTATGAATGTTCAGAAATTGCCTGAATGTATCATGACAGACTATGACAGAATAATCTTAAATAGTGATTAAATGTCCATCCATCAATAACAGGAAAGAGCTTTTGAATCTGTTAGACGTTCTATATGTAGATTAAACCAGCCTTTTTTTTATCAGTTTTTCAATTGTTGAACATTAATGCTGATACAAACAAGGTGTATCATGGATCTCTCTACCTTACTGCTGCATTTGATCACAACATTTTTCATCACTTTATGTGATTTTCACTATTCTCACTATAATATACAGTACATTGGAGTGTGTGCATGGGTGCACTGGTGCATTCATTACAACTTGGACATTATAAACATGACATGTAAATTGCTTGCTATACTTTATTGCTCTGTGTATTTATCGCTATAGCAGAATGCCAAATGTACAATAAGGGGAATTCCAGTAATAACGGGTCAAAATGTTGAATGTATACTCAAAAAATTCCTAGATCTTTCGAATATTAACATATTTAGTTCAATAATATGCAATATGTCAATATTTTATGAACAATACATGCAATGGTTTAGATTTCTCTCACCTTTAAAAGATTGTGGACACTTTAGACTATTGAAAATCACTCCGCAGATCCTAAATATAGATCCCACTGCTTTCTTTAGGTGCAATGACAGAGGGCTATTTGGACAGCATTTTTCACAGGCACTATACCATTAGAGAAAAAAGAGAGAGGGCACGCTGTGTCACACACAAAAGTAATTGAATTAAGCCATACTTGATTACTGCCACTCATAAATGCACTTAGGTTAGTTGTCCTGTCGGTCAATTTATCAAGTAAGGGAGGTTGCCACAATGCTCTTAAGGAATAACAGTGAATTTAGCAGTGCAGTGAACTATTATTGTCTATTGACTAAATACAGTGTTACAATGGGCTTTTATACATTGTTAGCTGGTTACAGGGAGAACTGTCCCTGTCCAGTCAAGGACACAGAAGAAAAAATCAATTATTACTACTGACTTTCTCATTTCTACTCCTCTCTCATAGTGTGACCTTGATGTTAAAATGATGGTGCCCTTGGGCTACAGAGGCTGCATGAAAACCATGATGCTGTTTGTACAGCTTATGTGTAGACAAAACAGAAAGTATGCACATGCTGAGATTTATATGTATGTGTATTTTACAGCGTAACTGTACAGCCCATAAAACTATGTGTGAGTCACAGTTTTCAGGTTTGTAAAATCTATATTCTTTATATGGTTTGTTGTAGCATATTGTTATTAATAAATCAACAATTAATCTTAATCTTAGAAAATGTGTTAGTTAAAAGAAATCAACATATCACATTATGTATAAAGCCTGTTTCTGCAGGTCACACCAGGACAAAACTGCCTGACTGTGTCTGACAGAGAGAAGCTTGAAGGAGGAGAGAAAAGGACATGGTGGAGGTCTGCTGAGTCTGTTTGCTGTTTCTGTGCTCCAACCATCATTTAATTCCCCAAATGATGTGTGCAGTAACCCAGCTGGTCTTGTCCTGGGCTTGGATCAGAGACTACAGTGGGCCTCCTTTGAAGGGATCAAGGAAAAGACTCCTGCTGGTAAACAAACAGAGTTCAAAACCTCACTGGCTGGAGGTTATAAAACAGTGTAGATCTCCTGTAAGAAAAACTAATTTAAAGATCTGTGGTGGCTTTCTTGGATCGACATATATATGACTGAAATAATGACTAACACACAGAGAGACAGAAAAAAAATGGGAAAGGTGATGAGAAAAGTGAACATGGTGAGCAACCAAAAAGAAGAAAGAGTGTGACTGAGAAATAACACTGTTCATTTAACTTGCTTTAACTTTATTTTGAAAAAACCTATACAATAATACCCCAATAAGCTTTCTTCTTTACTAGACAGTCCTGGAGACTAATATACAGTACAGTTAGTCATTACTTTAATTATGGGAAACAGTGCCCTGGGGGATCACAAAGGCGTAATACGGGAATGAGACAGTGTGGAAGACAGTAGAGTAATCAGTAGGATGAGAATATAGGACATGAGTGTCCTGTTTACAAAGCAGAGGTCAAGGAAGTTTAAGCTGGATTTTAAAGTGACAATAGTTACTATTGTTAATGAAAGACTTTAATAGCAATCCAGTATTTCTACATTACATTACAGGACTAAAAAAAACATGTATTTTTGGATGCCAGCTACTGACTGCCGCTTACTAAAATCTGTTTCCCTCCGATACCGTTTCCACTCTCATACAGCACACATACAGTTTATATTGATAACAGTGACAAAATCATTGGTAATTTTTGAAACATTGTCCCGTAACTTCCATCAAAGATATATAAAACCCGGCTTATCATTCCTGTCCAACAACAATACATTTTTCTGGTTTAGAGCACAACTGTGGCCAGCAGATTAATGGTTGAAAACACAGTGACATTTTTATGTTTCCAGTGGACTCTTTTAAAGCAAGAAGCCTATAAAAGAGCTGTTAAATATGCAGATGATTGCTACATACAATATATAATATCATGCTAAAGACCATGGCTAAAGCTGCACATCCCAGGCAGAAAATCTAAACAGATGAAAACACAGAAACAAATTATGAGAATTTAGGGCTGGGCATCACTGGTGTGAGGCTGATATGATTTGTATCTCGATACACTCTTTGTGAACTGATACATTAAAGACACATGTGCAGGAATTTACAATGCAATGCAATACAATTCACACCCTAATCACGATATGGTGTGGTTAAACACAATCTCATTTAACACAGTGCAAGTAAATGCAATATGATGCAATTGGATGATGCAAAGAAAGGATGTTATTCAGTTTAATTTTTTTCCAATCAAATAAAATAAGAAGCAAGCGTTTTCTGAACATGTTCTGTACATGTGTTTTCTGTCCATTTACAGTAGCTGACTCACAAAATTAAATGCAATATGAAAAATTAAGGTGTCAACAGGCTGACTCACCAGAGCACAGAAAATAATCTCTATATTATGAACAACAAAATATAAATTAACCCTTCACAAAGTGTTCTTTCATACCTGCTTACAAAAGAAAAACATGTAAACTTGTGGAGCTGGTAACCAGTTGTGTGAGGAAAACTACTTTGCTCATCACTCTTTGGGGGAGTAGTGGAGATAATTCCAAACCTGAGGCAGGGGGATGCTGGGGTTTCCAAACCTTTGATAGGTAGTCCACAGGTGAGTTTACAATAACAATCTGCCATGTTTGTTGTGTTCTAATGCAGTACACATTAGCGTAAAGTAGGTCTAAATGAAAAGGGATAAAACTATAAAAATACCAACCCAGCCATATTATTGTATCAGTCACATTTCTAAATAAATGCACCTAATAATCAAATATATCAGACTGTATCAATGCAGACCTGTAATATTCAGTGCATCGTGTTTGGTCTTGATACAAATCGGTTTTATCATCCCTACAAGAATTGATGTTTGTTATTATTTTTGACATAATGCTATCATGGCTGCAATTGCTGCAGCAAAAACATCTCCAAATCCAATAAAAAGGAAGATGCAGTTGCTAACTGCCCCTCAACAACGATACACTTCCACACATTCCTTCCAGTTTTCCACTAAGCATATTTGTCTGGTGTTTAACTTTGATTGTATGTATCCTACCAGTCTCCAGTCTTCCACATTGCTTTACTTCAATATGTGCATGTAGTATTGGTGTTAGCAGCACCCAGTTCATGTTATTAACTGTCAATACAAATTTAGAAGTTAAAACTCTCACCTGGAATTCTTTGCACAGACCTGCATGTGTGCCTTTGAGATGCTTAGCATTAGCCAGGTTTGAGTTTTCCTTCTTTTATTTAAGAATACAGCATTTGTAGATCAGCGGTTGGTAATTTTGTGTAACAACTCTTAGCATTCATCGTCAAACTACACTTGAAAGGTTATTTGCTGAGCTTGTCACTACCGAAGAAATCCATCCATCGCAGGGCCACATATAGACAAACTGCCAGGGAAATGACAGAGAAATTAGTTTAGGTGCTTTCACCCTTGTCACTGTA
>OMLM01000358.1:0-23308 GCA_900302695.1 Helostoma temminkii
GCTCCTCGAGCTGCGGAGGCGCCAGGGCCCCCCGCAGCCCGATACGGGCATAATAGTCTATAAAGTCTCCCAAGCAGTAGCGTAGAGCCGGGGCCATGGACATAGACAGCGTCAGCTTGCTCTTCCTGATGTTATCGTGCCGGCCTCTTCCAATCCAAACCTCGGCTATTTTGAGGAAGCGTCCGCGTACGCTCTGTTTGACATCCAGGTAGAAGCGTTTCTTCTGGATGTCGACGCGTTTGGAGGCTAACTCCTGGATGTCACTGCCCTGCTGCTGTGATCCGCTCTGGACATATTGCTGTGGATATGTGGGTCTCGGCAAAGAATCTGATGCAATCTTTCCCCTGCCTCTTTCCATCCCTCTGCAACATCCATCAGCCATCATGATTTATATTCCTCCACTAGACGGTACAGGACAATGCGACTCCCCCATCCCAGTGGGCGACTTAACAGGCGAAGACAGCAGGCTTATTCATACAACTGGAGCTACACACACGTTAGCCAGATGCCTCGAATGACCCGAAAATGGCAGCGACTTTGGAGTCATCAGCTGATCGAGTTGTGTCCCCAAATAAAGGTCACGCTCGAAAATTTAGTCATTCACACTGCAAACTTCAATGTCATTTTCCATCACCTATTTGCCTTACAGCTATCCCTTTTACCGTGGGAGCCTGCGAGGTAGCCAACCTGAAATGGGAGGAGGCGTCCAATACTACATGAACTCGATGAACCCATCCGGCCCCCCCTCCCCGTCCTGAGAATACCTCAGTTAAAGAGACACAGTGACTGTGGCGGCTGTGCAGAAGCTGCATCAAGCTCATCTGCAGCTATTCTAAAGAGGATAAGTTTAGAAGGACATGGCGCCTCATGTCAAACAGTAATAAGCCTGCTGTGGAAGGTAGTAGAATTATAGCAGAGTGAGTCTGGACAGAGATGCTGTGTTCACATGAATTCACAATAAGAAGGCATCATAATGTCAGATTCAGCAGATACGGTCATAGAATTGTATTCGCTTGTCAGACAAGAGTCAGTCGTGTCCACACAGGATGTCTGCTCATAAAACTGGGTTTGAGGGGACAATTCTGCAGTTTGCTTTGAATACACAGGCGATCACAGCCCTTACTGTATGGTGAAGATCTGTCAAAATTCAAACCTAGTGACTTATCTCAGGCTGGACATGTACTTACTGTAACACATAAAGCTGCGTTAAGTGGAAGTGTTATATTAGATCCATCAGTTACTGTGATCAGAGGCTTCATACAGTGAGGAGCACAGGATGTCGGTATCCATAATGCTTAAAAACCCTTTTACTTTAATGCTGCTTCAACTTTAAGGCAGTTAAAAATAAACTTTTTTTTATTGAACATGCTCTGACATTTCATTAGCAGTTCATGCCAGTATGAACTTTTACTTAACCGTTACTTGATTACATTCATGAGCAGTGTATGCAATTAAGCTAAAACATATAAGAGACAATGGCCATGTAACAAATGAAGCCTCTGCACAAGAGGCTACTGACGCAACAGACAGATGCTTCCTGCGGTAGCATCCATTAGTCCCACACGTGGTTCACACTAGAGTCCTGTTTAGACATTTGCCTTTCAAAATGTCTCCACATACAGCATTCATTCACTATAAAGACGTGGCTTGTGATGTCAGTATAAAGCTAGCACTCTACTGCTATTGTTTGTATTCACATTACACGTACATATGTATGTGTGTAACACCAATACAGTCTTCACTGCGTCCAATGCTTGAAATATACATTTCACATAACAAAGGCACAGAAGCATCCACATAGGTGACATAATCTGTTCTTACTGTGGCCTGTAGCCACCCAACTGAGGCATGTAGCTGGAATTTGGGGCCGTTGGCAGCCAGTCAGCTGATTGGTCATCTGTAGGTGTTGCCTGCTCTGAGTCCTCTTCAAGAGGACAAAAGTCCAGAGCCTCCATCTGTTCCATCTCCATCTGCTTAAATTCAGCAGGATCGGTGCCGTCATTGTTCCCCGCGCCATGTGTGAAGCAGGGCTGCCGGGAGAAACGCGATGACTGTCTGCTGCCCTCCTGCACCAACATATCTGGATTCTCCTCAGAGTCCAGTAGAGGCTGTGTGGACTCAGACCGTGCAAAAATGGCCTGCTGGGGTTGTGTGCTCGGTGTCTGGCCCTTGTAACCACTGGAGGCGACCACTGAGGAGTACTGGACAGTGCTGGCCGTGGTGTCGACCATCTCGGCAGCCTCATCATTGTCGGACACGCTCTGGCGGGGGGAGGACATGCAGGAGGATCCACCAATGCCGCTGCTGTGCTCCTCGGACAGATACTTGTCCTTCCTCAAAGAGTGACTGGCCTTGTCCTCCTCAAACACACATTTTCCATCACACACATCCACATCAAGCACACTGATGCCAGACAGACAGTTCTCCTTTGGTGTCTCTGTCTGTAGAAGTGGACAATTTGAAAAAAACTCTAATTACAAATCAGACTGAAAACAAAACACACTTAACAGCAACTGTTTTAGTATCTACATTTGTCTGCATATGAGGCTTGACAGACTACAGAGGTCATAGTCTTGGTCAAATTGCTCCTCCAGATGACATCATTTTAACTGAAACATTGCTTCGAATGGAACCATCTGGAGATTTTGACCCAGATATAGGTAAGGTAGAGTGAAGTCTTATACCCATCATATTCATATATTCCTTAAATTAGAACCATAGAAAGCCAGTGGAAAATCAATGAAGTCGCCCTCTAACACCAGTGAAATGGATTCTTGTCACAGTTGCCCTGCACATTTTGAGACAAATCCTGCCACCTGCTGCTTCTCTACTGGAACACATTTTGAGCTGGTTTTATAGTCTTACAAATATTTTAAAATAAGACTATTCCTTGCTCTTTGAGATGCAGAGAGCATTTTTACTTTTAACTAGTCACAACTTGATAAACGTTTAAGTCAAATATATTTATATAGCACCAAATCACAGTACAACTCTCAAAGCATTAAGGCCTTACAATAGCAAGCACTGGGCTTACGTTATTATTAATATTACTACCAGTACTTTAACATTTCAAGCCCTGAATAGCAGGACAAGAACCTCTCTATGAGACGTGAACGTCTCACTTCCCACTTCTGAGTAAGAGGTTCAGATTTAAATCTTGTTCTGAGAGGCAGGCAACATGCAAGGAGAGTCATGTTCAGCACTTCATGATTTAAAAGCTTTGCTTCGACAATATCAGTATATTATAATCATTATAGAATAAGGGCAGCATGGTGGTGCAGTGGTTAGCACTGTTGCCTCATAGCAAGAAAGTTGGCCATGGAGTTTGCATGTTCCTTCTCTCGGGCACTCCGGCTTCCTCCCACAGTCCAAAGACACGCAGTCAGGTTAACTTGGGACTCTAAACTGCCCGTAGGTGTGAGTGAGAGTGTGAATGGTTGTTTGTCTATATGTGGCCCTGCAATGGACTGGTGACCTGTCTAGGGTGTACACTGCCTCTCGCCCGTATGACAGCTGGGATAAGCTCCAGCACACACGTTTCAGAAAATGGATGGATGAATTATGAAAAAATATCTGTAAAATATCTTAGTAATCCAAACAAATATTTCCAATCAAATCTGCCATAACCCATAGCAGACACATCTTCTTTAAGCAAGCAAAGCTTCTACAACTAATACTGTTAGTGTGTTTATAGACAGTATAATAAATATTGTGCACGTTGCCTCGTGTCAGTGCTACAGAGCTTCTTACTTTTAAAGGATAACCAGGAGACCAGTTTCCAATGGTGCTTTCTCCAGGATTTGGAATCTCAGGCCAAAAGTTCTTCTTGAGCCTGTAAAAAAGAAAACACCAAGGTTATACTGTATGCCAGACACAAACTTTGGTAGCAAAGCTTTAAACACACCTACTGTCCAGTCATAATTGTATTTGCTGTCAATCACAATGCACCTGAACAGTGGGGCTGGGGAGTTTTTCAAAATGGCTGTGCTTAAAATGTACTAGTTTACATGCCTCAAGTGTTTCCAGCCACTGTGCACTCAATAGTACTAATGAGGACCCTGCAGTGTGATGAGTGCACTGATGGTGAGTTTCAAACCTTTGTCTGAGAGCATCAGTGCAACTTACACATCTTTTTTGTACACGCAGAGCAGCATGGTCATGACAACGACAAACAGAAATCCAAGGCTCACTCCTACAACGATGAGCTCGATCTCTCCTGTAGCTGAGGGAAACACAGAGAAGACAACCTCTAAATGAATGTCATCTGAACTTCAACCAGTTGCCACGATTTATAATATGTAATAGTGAGGTATCCAAAACTGATCTTAAATAAATGTACAGCGAAAATGTACTGTAAAATTACGACACGTCAATAATTCCTTGAGTCCCAACTGTTTGCTGAAATGGTACAGACTTCATAAATAACTTTCAATTTAGTCCAACGTAGTAGTAATCAATGAGCAGTATGCTAAATGTCAGATGTTTTTATTAATTGTTTTATAATCCAGTACAGGCTTGGAAAAGAAAAAAAAATGTAAAAACTTCTTAACAGAGAGAACATGTAGTAGGGTTACGCTCACCATATTTCAGGGTGGTGAATGAGTGTCTAAAGCCTTCGGTTGAGCCTTGGACAGTTGAAGCCTCGATCCAAACTTCGTACTTGGTGTTTCCTAACAATGAGCTCAGAGTGTATGAGGTGACATTAACTGGCACTGTTATGTCTGTAAATGAGCAAAACACAAATAAGCAGGTAAGACTGGTGGTTACTGAGACAAATTAGGAAGCTGAAAGTGAAGATACAAGGATACATACTATGTTCTTCAGTCCCATTTGTATAAAATATAGTATAGTGTGTTATAAAGCCTTGTCGGTGGTGCAGGGGAATCTGTGTCCACATCAGCTTAGCCTTGTTACGTTCTGGTTTACCCACCAGTCTAACTACAGGGCCTTCCAGTGGAGCTGCAACCACAACAGCAACGTTATCCATGCTAATCAGACAAGTGTAGAATACTTTAATACAGCAGTTTACTACTAAACTAGTTACTACATACAATGAGTCACAGTATCATCTTACCTCCTTGCTCCAGGTAGGCCTCTACACTTGTTCCCTTTCCAATCCGCCCAGAGTATATTGGATACACAGACACATTGTAGCAAACAAACTTCTCAAGCTTGCCTAGATTTGACAATGTGATAAAGAGCAACAAAAACACTTATTAGAGCTGCACATGATGAGGGCACTACTACTGAGTTTAAGTGTCCTAATATCCTATAACATGTTCCAGCAGGAAGCAGTTATTGAACCACCAATCCTGAGGTTTTGCCAGTGTTCAAGCTGAACTTACTATTGGAATCTAATGTTACTTTATACATCCATGTCACCTATGTAACCTGTACATACACACTGCTTTCCACAGGATGGGTTAAAAGGGTCATTCTCATTACGTACAGATTTTAGGTGAAATACCCCTTTACAGGCTAATGATGTTTAAAGTGATTACCTTTAATGACAGTTTGTGTGGTGCTTCTGTTTTCCCTCTGCCAGTCAATTTCATCACCAGTGACCCACTCCACCACATACTCTGACACATATGCCCCTACAGGGGGTTTCCACTCTAGCCACAGCTGGTCCCCTTTGGGCCACACCTTCATCTTCTGCACTGGGCCACGTGCTGTAGTGCACGCGTACACACACACACACACACACACACACACAGAAATATATTAGATTTGTATTAATAATTAATTTTCACATTTTTCACCTTTGTAACATCAATTTAGAACAGAGCTGGTTCACTAAGGGTATGCATCAACTATTAGCACGAGACAAACATGTCAGTAAACACAGTTTGGAAACTAATGGTTGTCGAACCTAGGCAAATTAAACCATACTTTATTACCAGTGGTTAGGTAATCATCAGTGTGTGTAATCTGTGGTAACAGGTCTCAATATACACACACTTGTGAAAAAGACCTGTCTCACAGGATGTACTACACTTTGTTTGCAATGGAACAACGCTGTTCAGGCTGATGTGATCACATCACAACATACATAAAACTGTCTGCAAATGTCTGTTAGTAGTAACACAAACTGCAGAGCAAAGAGAAGCCAAGATTCAGTGGTCAGAACACTCAAGAAAACTGTACATATACAGTCCTGAAGGGTCTGGCCTGATGGTCTTCTGTTTGCTGATGTCAGTGTGAAGCTCTAGCCTATGCAGTTTTGTACTTTAGCTGTTATATGGGTCACAGCTCTGCAGTGAAAAACGCAAACATCAGCTCATTAACCAAACAAAACGCTTTTGATTTTTTGCTTTTAGCTTAGCATCTTTAATAAATGACTGTGAGAGCAGAGCCTGTGCAAAAACATCTTCAGTTAGAGTAAATGGTGACTATTAGAGCTTTCTGAGAGAGTCATCTAAATGACTGTTATGTAATAACCGATTAGTGCTGTTCCTGGGCAAGTCAGCAAAGTGTCTGATTAGATCACTGATTGGTTAGCTGGGTTTGAGCACAGTGGCCACCATGGACTAATGTTAACAGTAGAAACACTGCTATAGGTTTTAACAAGGAACTTTAAGTAACAACAGCCATTTAGTTTCCATCATCTAAGAGGCCTTTTGCTCTTGCAATATTAACGGATGCCTTCTCATCTTTAGATCATATTTATACTGGACTGTGGCTTCTTGGGGTCCAGATATTGCTACACCTGAACAATGATCATGTCTCTTTTCTACTGACAACTCCACAGAAAACTGCAGGTTCCAAGTGTGGCCTGTAGCTCAGAGTAACAAATAGATACCTACTGTTTGCTTTTTGAAGGATGACTAATGATACCACAGGTGATGTCCCCACAGAATTGCTGGCGTTGACAGTTGCTTTAACAGACTGCTCGTTGGACAGGTCAATTTCTTTAATGGCAGTGATCTTTCTATGGTCAGGGCTGCTGTAGGTCTCTGAAGAGTTCACCGAGACATTCCCCCAACTTTGATTCTTGAATTTGTGGTCTTGAATCATTATATTGTATGTATATCTCATTATCCTCCCATTGGCATACACCGGATGCTGGAGGGGTAAAGATGCAGAGGTTTGTAACTTTCATCATGAAATAACAAGCATAAGATTTCTAAGTGTTGCTGAGAAACACAGCTGACTGGAAGTAAAATGAAACTGTGCTACCACAACAAGGACTAGTTCAGGCTGATCACATGTATGACCCACACTCTGTACTGTCCCTAAACGCAGCACACTGGTGCTGAATGATAGACTTAGTGGTCTATCACTACTGTGGATACAATCTAACTTTATCATAAAGCCTGCACAGAAACACAGTGATAGGTCTTCTTACATCAAGATGTCAGAAATATAGTATTGTATTGAATATGGGGATGTCTCCAGCAGGCTCGTAGGAGATTGGGTGGGTTTAGAAACCCATATTGGACTATTTTAATGATAGTAATAAGGAACTAGGTAATCTCTTGTGCACAGGAAAGGCATTATTTTGTTACTGATGATCAAGATTTACTATTCAAATTGTAATTTTTGGATTATTAGGAGCGATCCTCTTCTGTTGTTAAATTTACCTTACAAATAAACCGCACACGTCGTTTATTAGTGCTGTCGTCAGTAATGACTGTCCATAAATCCGGTTTACTTGCTGGTCCTAGGCCAAAGAGAAAGAAAAGCAAACTAAATATATATCTTACATCAAAATCTACAACTCAGTCAAAATTAAAGCTTAGCAGTTTTACAGATTAAGCAAATCTTTTAAAATTGTCATTTTAATATTTCTGGCATTGTACTGAAGAACAACTAAACATCTGGACATAAGCTGAACACACACTGAGCCGCCAAATGTTTCTTTAAACAGGCTAAATACTTTCTTTAGATGACCCCTTCTTCATTTAATGTAGGTGCTTTCTTGCTTTCTTGTTAAGTGACAAAGATTAATGACAACGATCAGAATAGACAGCCACAATACTGACGGTCCTCTGGTGTTCTCTTTGTAGTGTTGGCGCTCCAGTCGCTCCAATAACCATGGCCTACTGGAACTTTAGAATTTCTGCAGTGCATCTGAATGTCATAAACTGTGTCTGGCTGAAGGTTCTGGAGTCTGAAGGAGTTCATGTCATTGGTGGTATCTGCAAGAGGTACCTAAAAGACATTACACACATCTTTTATCGATTATGTCAACAAGTTAATAATTAGAAAAAAATCAACAGCAGAAAGTCACCACCACATATCCACGTATAGGAAATATCTGACAAAAAAGTAAGACACAATTTCTACTGATCTGTGTTCATTCATTAAAAACAAACCTGGTGAAAACTGAACAAGGCATACAGCAACACAACATGGCAGACCCTTCCCACAACACATTTCCATAGTCGGAAAGATGCTGAGACTTTTACAGACATTATTTACAGATAGGTAGTCATACTGTTTAGTCTGTTTCAGTGCTGTGCTTCCACCTCTGCTTTTCATTATATAAAGAAAATGCATACATGCTGACAGGAGAAGACACAAATATACTTACATAAGTCCAGGTGTGAGATCCACGTGGACAGAATCGGATTTGATATGTTAATTTCACATATACTTTATCAATAGGCTCAGTCCAGCGTATGAGCAGGGAGGTGGGAAAATCCTTCTCTGCCATGACTTCAACACTTGATGGGGGGTTTGTTTTCACTGCACCAACAGATACAAACAGTCAAGAACATGTGAAAGTGGCCATCAATCACCATAACTAGTCAGATTTCAGCAGAGTGTACACTGAGACTTAGATGAATGATATGTTTTAGACCAGACTATCAGAACAAGTAAACAAAGATGGCAGTACTGTACTACAACATTCAACTTACCAAACCAGCCGGCATCTTTGATCAGATGCTCAGATTCTACTGTTCCCAGTCTGTTGTGTGCCTCCACCCAGATCTCCAGTGTCATATGATTGGGAAAAATACTCATAACCACTTCAGCATGGCTTGCTGTAGTTGATGTGTTAACTGTTTCACTGTGTCACAAGATTTAATAATTTAATATTATTCACAAGATCAACACAACCATTCCTCAAATTTAAACAAGTTCCTATTCACTTTTGATAATTACTTTATATTTACTGATTTCCCAGACCTTTCATGATGAACGAATAACAGAATATAACAGCAAGTTTAGCTATTGTAGTATAATCTGTCATAATCTAAATGTTTGACCTACAGCCTCCACTAAAAGTACTGAAATGCAGAGACACCTTGATGTTTTAAACGACACAAGATAGCACCTTTTGTATCAGACCCTCTAAATTCTATTTAGAGGGTCTGATTCTTTTGTGTTTAGCTGCAACCTTGGCTTGGTTGTGCCACACTACAAAACACCAAAACCAGAAATGTACTAAAAATGTAATGTCAAAACAAAAGTGGTTACAACGCAAAAAAAAACAATGTAGGGCTGTACTCACAGGATAACTTTGGCAAACACTGTGTATATTGTAGGGACATCTGAGGTTTGACGTCCTACTGGTTCCCACTTACACCTGATGGCTGGAGAAATGTATGTTTCCTTCTGTGTTGCTACGCAGGACAGATTCTCAGGCTTCCCTGGAAGATCTGACAATGGCACAACCAAAACACAGATCAGATTTTAACTGTATTATTTAAATGTTTAAGAAACAACTGGGTACATTTTTTTTTTTTAATGAAACACTTGTTTCTTGTATTTTTTCTATTATTCTAAGTTTAGATTCAGTCTTACTTTAAGTATGCTATGGCCACAGAGTAAAACTAAATTGAACACAATGGAAATACATCATCCACAGCACAGTGAACAAATGTAAAACAGGATGCAGGTCTGCAAGCTCTCATGCATGTCATGTTTGTCCATGAGAGTAAAATAACTCATCTACCTTCGAAAAAAAAATTTGTTAAATGTAATACTAGTCCAAACTTATGTACACAAACTACATATAGCTAGAAAATAGATATACAGTGATGCTTCAAAGTTTATAAAACATTTATGACCTCTCAGACTATGAAAGTGATATTTGCTGACTACTCAGACCACGATCTGAAACTTCCTCGTGCCCCTCTGTTTACCTCTGTCGTTGCTCTTTCCCGTTTGTTTTTTCTGGACTGCGAGGAGCCACCACTGATTAATGATGGCAGGCAATGTGTGTATGTGCACAGAAGGCAGACAGCTAAAAATAAAATCCTACACACCTGTTCTGATCTCTGACAATATACAAAAGTGGTCCATAACTGGGCATGAAATTGGATAAGTTTCCACAATAAGTAAATAAATGAATAAACAGATAAATAAATATTGACATAGTTTTAATCTGATCAGATTTTTTCATCATATTTATGCAGAAATGAAAATTCTAAATGGTTCACAAACATTGAAGCACCACTGTAGTTCAACTCCTGGTCACATGATAAAATTATTTGAAGAAAAGATAAAATTAGAAAAAAACAAAAACTTACAGCCTTTGCGGAGATGGATCCCGTGCATAAATTTGCCTTCATTCAGAACAACATATGGTGACTTTTTCTTGCACAAACAAAACAACCATTCAGGTTTTTCATCTGTGACGGTGATAGTGACATTAAGAGCTGATCTGCTGATCTTGGTGTACTGTTCTTTGGGCACAGTAGTCTTAGACAAATTCCAGTAGAGGTCATCTGCTGTTATTTCCTCTGTGCCGTTGATGAAGCATGTAGCTGTAAAGGTAGTCCCAATCTCAAGCACTGGAGACTGCGGGGCTATCATCAAATGATCTGAAGACCAGCAAAACAAGAAAAAAAGCTCTAACTCTTCATTCACAATCAGATTCATTTTAAAACAGCTCTCATCACAGTGGTGTGCTTGCATCAGCAACAATATTTTGAACATATCATTGTGGCAGCTCCTCAGCTGTTCCTCCAACAGTCAATCCAAAACCAACAAGAACATACGCTGCTAAGTTTGATGGGATGTGACTGTATGACACTTTGAAACAACATTTAACTTGAACATCATGCAGCGTTGTTAAAGAGGGGCACCCTGCCTCACGCACACACACGGACACGTGCGCGCTCACACTTTACTTTATCATTATGCATCTCTGTTTGCATGTATTTAATGTGTTGAGTTGTTAACACCTGGTTAAACGCCTGGGACTCTCCAGGCACTCAGAAATGAAGGAGCTTTTCAGATGAGGTCCAGAAGTCTATTTACAAACAGATTGTAATAGGCAAGCTACAACCTTCAGAGAACTGACCTACCATAAAGCCAGAATAGGCACAAGTGACACAGCATGACTTGATCAGGTCCTTATCAAAACACATCCATGCCAATAGTTTCAAGTCATTCTGCTAATAAACAGTTGGTGGCAGTAATGTATCCAAAAAGTCAACAGCTACTGTAGCAAGAAAACATGAAAATAAGCACTAAGGTTTTGAAACATTAAAAAATGACGCTTGGTGAATGCTTCCATTGGGCACCTCAAAGAAGCAAGGGGGAAATAAAGGCAGGTGTATTTACATGTCATTAAAGGGGGAAAGGATATGTAATGACCAGTACTAATGAATCTCAGTACACTGTGTCAGTGAGTCACAATACTCAACTGAACTGAATCATCCTGAAATGGAGCCATTCTCCTGTGTAATTAGCTCCACTCGGGCTTTCCAAACTGCCTCATGCAACAATCAGTGGAACACGTACTGAACATGACTGGGAAGTTGTTAGTGATACTGTAATTATACTGTAGAGATCCTGCCACACCAACAACACAGCAACTCATATGACTTTTAATGTCCAGACAGCAAAACAACTCCAAACTCTGCACTACCAGTGGTTCAATTCAACATGAACTTATACTGACCAGCTTTGGCAGGTAGAGCAGAGGCGAGCCAAGCTAACACCACCACCTGGAGCACCCCCGCAGACACCATGATGATGATGATGATGACGAAAAGCTAGAGACATAAAAACAACAAAATGTCAGTTGTGTCTAAATCATAACGTTAGCAAACATATCTTTCAACCATCCGGCTACATATAAGTCTTTATAAGTTTTAATGGAGCTAGGTGAACTTAATTTTACAAACATACTTTACACTCGTTAGATAAGAATGCATACCACACCAAGGTACCTTGGAAAACTTTGTGGAACGTTTAGGGGAATAATGTACATAAGTTAGAGCACTATGAAATAACTATTTTAACACATCTAACAACATTTAGCACTGACAACGATATATTAGCTGTTAGCCTAACCCTAGCTCACATTGCTGGCGCAGAAACGCCATGTTGTTTCCGGAGTTTAAAAAACGTATTACTTACCTAACTGCTGTTTCTGTACACGTTTTCTAGATCAATACCATCTCTATGTAAACGTTTAAACTCATCAGTTTTCGCAACGAGGTGAGAAAATCTTTGTACTTGTCGCCAGCGTTCGGTCTGTGCCAGCGATTGCAAGGCAGGACCACCCACTTCCCGTCAAGTCAACAAAACGTGTGTCGCAACGCTTCGCAGCGCGGCGCCGTTTTCTCACGATCTTACAACATGTGGATGGGCTAAAGTATGGATCCAGTAAGCTAGCTGCTTGACGCTGAGACTGTAAATGTCAGCTCAAATGCGCAGGGACTACATAGTGGTTGCTGATTGGTCAAAGCAACTGCGTGTCAAGTGTTATCGACAAATCGGTGTTCCCTGACGTCACTATGTCTGTTAATATGTTCGTCCTCCTCTTGTGTTTTCCAGTAAGTCTCCACCCCTCTTGTTCTCTGATTATACAGTGCACCCCGCGAACCTATCAGACATCTATTATGTCTATTAACGCCTGGCACTGACTTCCCAAACCAGCAAAAACACTTGTGAATGCCCGAACTTGTTTTAGAACTTGCTTTGCTTCATTCTTAACTATAAAGAGGGTGCAGAACTCTGCGGAATCAAATCCCAGCCTACCCGTAGAAAACCCAGGTGTGTCCTTCAGGAAGACACTCAGCCCAGCTCCCCGGGCGCCTGTGGCTGCCTACTGCTCCCCCCAGAGAGATGGGTCCAATTTCACTGTAACATATACGTGTGCTCAATGACGACAATAAAGTTCTAGGTGAGCAGGGCCGTTGTGAAACCCAGGTTTAAAACACAGATTAAATAAAAACTTATTGTAATATAGTGTATTTGTATATTTTATAATGTCTTTTAATTTCGCATTATTTTTATTTACTCCTGTGTGTCATCGTTATTATTAATTAGTGTCTTTATGTTCACACTTCTATTATGTTTTAACCATATTCACAATAGGATGTAGAACATAAAGTTATTATTCATATTTCTGTATGGTTCTAACGTCATCGGGTTGCTGTTCATCAACATCTGGTTTTACAGCTGCTACCTTTATCAAAATTCTGCCCTGTGACATCACTGACATTACCTCAGTTCATGTGCATGTGTACATGTGCACCCAAATATTAGTGTCCACACAGTCAGTCTGCAGCGTCTGTTCATCGACTGTTCATCTGCCAGAGAAGTAATCTGGCAAATTCCTTTTTTCACAAGGTTCAGTGAAGAAATGATGGCATGATATAAACTAATTCAAGTCTAACTTGGAGTATGTTAACAAAAGTGAAACTTTTAAGGTGGATTAACTCAATTACTAAACTCAATAAATTAAAATAATTATTAATAAGCCATTGGAGGCAGCACATCCAACTTGGCAAACTACCACACCAACAGGAAGAGCTACAGCTTAGCGAATCACACACCCTCAAATATAAAGCAAACAAGTAATTAAGTAATTAATTTATCTTAAATAAACGACATTAACTCTGTGTCTGGCACTATGTGATAATGAAGTTCAGACACAGTATTATCCTGCAGACTGAACACATAACTCAGTACACTGACAGGCATTGTGTTTCCAGGATGTCCTTAAATCCATCTGCCCAGTTCTTGTGAATACATCTTCTTAGGAAGGCCTTGCTGGACTTCCTTAGAATTTAGCACAAGCATCCACTTGGACGAGGTTTTGGTTGTCAAAGGTCAATGTCGCTGTGACCTTGGGTCATCTTGGGAATGTGATATTACAGCAGTGCCTGGAGGGATTTTACACAAATGTCCATTTGAACTCGTGATAAACAAGGCCAGTCAGCATTGTTTATAATATGCTTATGCTCAGCTGTTCCTGGGACCTGGGAAAATCCTACCGGTGTCTACCCATACCAATGTACATTAGCTCCTAAACAGACATACAGAGCAGATTGGGAGTCTTCCCATAACAAACTCACACTGGTGCCACCAAAACACAGATACCTTGTTGGTAATGATTTACAATACTGCCCTGAAAATGATTAGTTCACAAGTAGTTCCTGAATAAGTCCAAACTGAGTATGTCTATAAAAATCATGAGTCATCCAGGTGAAGTTTTCTGGAAGGTCATTCATGGCATTGGGCTTCCTTCTGAGTAAACTGAGTACTGTATCTATACTGTTTGTCACAAAATCTCCAAAACAGGACAACCCCCACAGCTTTGAGACACTTTTACACAGCCAGGGGAACATTTTAGGCTGGTTCTCAGGTCCGACCATTCATGACAGGTTCACCTCTGAAAATGGAGTAATCAAGCTCCTATTAGCTTCCTACAGCTGAAAGTAAGATCCTTGTACTTCCTCTGGCATGGTCATGCATTTTCATAAGTAGTTTGAAAAAAAAATTAGCAGAGAACCTCTGTTGACTGTGTCGACTAAGAATAGAGCTCCAACCTCATATTGGCCATAAATAAATGCAACCAGAATTTAGCTTCAACCTCCTGTTGGCCTCTTTCAGTCAAAAGTAGGAAAGTACCTCTAAGAATCTTAATATGTGTTTGCATTGCGTTCGGTGTTCATAGGAGTGGCTGGCGGCAGTGAAGGAGTATTGTTGAGTAAGTAGATACTGAGTTACTAGAGAACAGACTGAGCAATGGTGCATTATGAATCAATATATAATGATTCAAAAGTGTCATGTCAGCAGTAGACTGTGTCCTTCTGATTATAATAACAACTCATTACATTTTTTTGTACTCTCAAGTAAAGTGAACGTCCTGCAGAATAATTCCCTCCTTCCCTCCGTGGAAGGTTACTTGATCATACCTACTAAAAGTTTCCCTTTCAATGGTTTTTATATGGAAATTATATTAAATTCACCCATGATAAAACACAGAAAGCAGGATTCTCAGATTATATAATAACATTCTGAACACCTATATTAACGTTTAAATGCCATACACTATATAACTGTGTTATTTTGTTACAATACACATAACATGATTCATTCTCCATCAGAAATATCACGAGGAGCTGTGGACCTTTGATGTCCTTCCTGCAGAATATTCATGATGAGTTCTTCAGTGCTGAGACGCGGCTGTGAAGGAAGCGGTGACAGATGAGTGATCTTCTGTACATTTATATCATCACACCAACATCAGAGTTAAGCAGAAGGTAAACAGGTTGGACTTTTGGACTATTGGAGTATTAAAACAACTGACAAATATGCATACACTCTCCACAAACCTTGATCTCATCTTGCACCTTCTTCTTAATCTTGAGTACCACCTGTTACTTTTACCTAATAACGTATAATTAACCACTCATTTATTAATATACTATGTTCTCTGGTAACTCATCATTCCTGATGTATAGAGATAATGGAGATATAGAAGGTACTGTACTTTAATTTTACTTTTTCCTCAGGTGTTCTGTATGTTCAGATTCAGCCTGAAGTAAACAAAACATTAGAATTTCTTTGACATATTCTATAAATACATTTAAAGCATGAAGTACGTCTGCATGTTCTCATCAGGCCACGTATACGGTCTGTGTAGCAGGTCTGGGGTTTGTCCTCCCTTTGCTTCCAAAAAAGTCCCTGTAATAAGATGTGGTCATAACATAGTAGAGTCATCCAGATGTGGTTAGTTGAGTAATAGCAACAACCTAACAAGAATTCCAGTTGTTCAACCAAATTTAATACAGAATGATACAGTTTGTTTTTTTTATGCATTGGTGCAGTAGCCTTCGGATCCCAGTTCACAGTTCTCATTTCAGTAATGTGCTGCATCAGCAACATTTCCAACACATTGCTGTGACTGCTGACCCAGCTAATAACCCACACACTTCCTCCCACAGTCAACTCAAACTGACATGAACATCTGTTGCTAAGTTTGATGGGATGTGACTGCAGCACACTTTCTGAGCCAACATATAGCTTTAACTCACAGAGCCTCACAGACAGTAGGGCTCTAAGGCTCAGTATGGCTCAGGGTGGGCGGCCATCTGCCTCGACTGATTGGGATGAGTGGAAAGAAAGGGAGAAAAGATCAACACAAAGACTCTTTGTCAGCCTGGCTATAGTGCTGAGAAGAAACCTAGGCTTACTATTATTTTTTTCTATTAATGATGACTAATATGTGGATTAGCTCCAAAAGACATATCTTCAGCCCTGCGATAGACTGGCGACCTGTCCAGGGTGTACCCTGCCTCTCGCCCGTAAGCTGGCTGGGATAGGCTCCAGCACACCCGTGACCCCTGCGGGGACTAAGTGGTATAGAAGATGAATGCATGAATGAAAGACATATCTTCAGGTTTTGGGAAATAACTGAAAATGTGTCTTAGCAGAATAACTTAACTCAATTTTTCAGGCGTTCATTAAAAGTGACATCATTCAAGGAAACAGAGCTGCATAGTTGGCTGATTGTTAGAAGGGAGAGCCTCGTTCAGAATCTTTAGAAAGGCACATTGCCACTATTACTGCCTCTGTTCTGTGAGGCAGAGCATATTTTTATTAAAAAGTATTTGAAAAAGTTACGTACTGTAGTGTTAAGTATCTTTCTCTCTCTCGTTCTCTCTTTTAATTGTCAAAGCAGCTTTTGTACATATTAAGAAGCAGTTTGTTCAGGCTGACAGTGTTAGACTGAATCCACACAAAATAAAATAACTTGTCAGTGCATGAGTTTTCTGTTACATTTTAATTTCTTGCATCTCCTCTTGCAGGAACTTATTGTCCGAAGTTGTTATGTCTGGATTAATGGGATTTTTCAGGCAATGAGAACTGAAAAAGCCTCACGCATCCACCTCCTACGTGTTGCGTGCCAAACAATAAGATGATTTAATAATCATAATAAGTGTCACTCATCCTTGCACCTTGAAGTAGGTAGGAATTCCTACATTGCTCGTCAACCGTTGTTGCAACATTTCTCGGCATTGAGACATACTTATTACACAATCTGACACTGCGTTTAACAAATCAGAGTCCCAGACATTACTGTGTCGCTTCAGAGTGTCCTTCATCATGTTTTCCAGGATGTCTCCGCCCTTCATGTTCACGGCATGCAGGACTCCTTACAAGTCTGGGAATCCTTGCTGCAGAATATCCAAAACAAGCTAATGCAAAGGAACGGTGAATATTTAAACAATCTTGTCATAATTCTAATTGCACTGTTAAAATTAAAGAATACATTTTTCTTATATGATCAGACGGCTGTTCACGGCTGTTTAAACAGTTTTTGAGAGCCACTTCACAGGTCTGCAGCAGACAACAACCATGCATGTTTGGTGAAAGCTCTACAGCCACAAAAGAGCAAAGGCATTATCAAGACATGCTCAAAGCTTGGATGAAGAAAATGACCCAAAATGAAAGAAAGCTGGAAACACACTGTTCTTGATTGACTTGATTTCCAGCACACCTGACTCATATCAGTGCAAGTCTGGATACGCTCAATATGTGGACCTGCTTTAATAAACCTGGAGGTCATTAGCAGGGGTAATTGTGAGAGATGGATAGCAAGGTGGAGAACCCTAACCCAGCACTAGACGTGCATCAGCCATCTTCATTTCTCATGCACATGCAGTATCTTTGTATTGAGGAATGAATAAGGAAGTTATGTTTTCAGTTATGTTTTCACTTCTCTTTTTGACAGGATAAAGCTTTTATCTCCCTCGTCTCCTCCCTAATCTCTGCAGCCTAGAATCCAACTCTTCACACACCACTGCACTGCTAACCTAAAGACAACAAAACTGCTGTACTAACAGAGGTGTAACTGAAAATGAGTGAGTAATACTCCACCAGTCAACTGAATGGAATGATGTTCACTAAAATAGAGTGAATATATGGAGTATGAGACTATGTAACCATATATTTTTTTAATGTAGGTAGATATAGAATACCTATATGGAAAAATTATCAGAAATAATTGTGTCAAAACTTTAGATATTGAAGAAAATAAAAAACATGATGTAATGTGGTTTACAAAAGCATTGTAACCAGCTTAGGTTTTCAGACTGTCTAGGTTTTTGACTGCTTGGTCAATAAAGCCTAACCCTTGTTCATCTCATTATTTGGAGAAGAGTTTTTGATGTTACTTAGAAGACTTTGTACTGCACTGGCCCAAGACCTAGACTAATTTTTAGACACAACAACCTCATGAGGGAGGTCTCCCCAACTGTAACCCCAAGCACCCACCCCCCTCAAAAGTAACCCAAAACCACATTTCCAGAAAAATCTGGGATATTGTGTGAAATCTAGAGAGTCAGGGTACACCAAGGACAGGTCTTTGTACAAAGACACATATCACATGTTAAACCTGATAAACTTGCTGAAAGAATTTTACAGTTAATGAGGTTAATTAGCAACAGGTCAGTATCATGATTGGGTATAAAAAAGAATCCCAGGGAAGCTGGCTCTTTCAAACAGGGCAAGGGTCATTTTTATTGTTTGTAAGAAAATGCATGTTCAGTGGCTTGAGATAATATCATCAATATCATTCAGAGATTCCAGGGAAATATCTGTAGGCAAGGGACAAGGCCAAAATTCTGAACAGCTGTGATCTTCAAGCCTTCAGGCGTCACTGCATTAAATACATACACGCTTTTGTATGAGATCACTGCATGGACTAAGAAACATCTGCTAAAACCACTATCAGTTAACAGTGATTGATGCCAAGCTCATTTAAAATGGACAAATTTTTTGGGAAATAATGTACATTGCGTCTTTGGATTGTAAATGTGAGAGGAACCATCTGACTCGTTATCAGCAACAGTCCAAAGCCAGCATTTGTGATGCAGTGGATGACATTAGTGCGCACAACATGGGTAGCTTGCACATCTGTGAGGTCACCATTATTGCTCACAATACACATTAAGGTTTTGCTGCCATCCAGATGATGTCTTTAACTGTGAAGGCTTCATTTATTTCAGCAAGCCAATGCCAAACCACATTCTGCAATACTTTGTGCTTGTCTCAGTAGTAAATGACTAAAAGTCAATAAAAAC
Source organism: Helostoma temminkii (assembly GCA_900302695.1). Taxonomy (NCBI): domain Eukaryota; kingdom Metazoa; phylum Chordata; class Actinopteri; order Anabantiformes; family Helostomatidae; genus Helostoma; species Helostoma temminkii. The sequence continues at coordinate 19,284 of OMLM01000358.1, forward strand.
ATCTGCTACATGATGAGGTGAAAAATATGAGGCCTGAAATTATTGAGCATCAAGCAAGGAAGGGAAAGATTTTTGATTTCAGGATTGAAGCAATTAGCCTATGCACATCCCCCACACTGTCATGTTGATGCACACACTGGACATGTGTCCCTTCCTTTTCAAAGTTTGTGAGTTTGTGAGAGTTTGTGAAGTTATTTAGTCTCTTTACGAATCTGTACAATATTTACTGCCACAAATCACACATAATATATTGCTGTTTTTTTCTGGGTGCTTTGTCCTTGGGGTGGAAAATTGTATGACTCAGTGCCTGTGAATATTCTCAGTCATCCAGGTGAAGTTATCTGGAAGTTAAGTAAAAGCAAGTGAAATTCTTTTGGTTAGGGCAAAACATTTCACTACTCATCCAAGTAGTTTCATCAGTCCTCAGTGACATATGTATGTAGTATGTGGCAGGGTTTTTTTTTCTTGAATTTGTACATTTTCTCAGTTTAAACAATTGACATGATTTTTATGTTCCATTCTATGTTAGGTTTTTAAGCTTTGTAAATCACCACATTCTGTTTTTATGTAGATTTTACAAGTTCTCCCCAATTTTTTTGGAATTAGGATTGGGTTGTCCTCTGTTTGAGTGTTTTTTGACCACTGGCTGTTCTTTTAAAACACCTTTGTGGATTGAGTCCTTAGTGTCTTTCAGGTGTGCTACCACTATCATCCCTGAAGACAAGGACAAGGAGTTATGGTTTAGTGTGTTTGGTGTTGGACCCAGGAAGCAGTCAGACACAAAGAGTGAGATTTAAAAGATTTATTATAAAAGTTAAAAGTTACGTTCAGGAACTAGGAATGGGGTCGGAGTGAACAGGTACCAGGAACAGAGCAGGTTAGTAAGAGGAGGAACCAGGAACAGAGAAGTAAAGACTGGGATCCGGAGCAGGCGGGCGAGTGGAATCTGAAGCAGGTGAGTGTAGAAGTAGAATCTGGAGCTTGTGCGTGCCGAGTGCTGAGTTGCTGGCGAGGGCAGAGCCAATGAGTGCAGACCCAGCGAATGAAGAGCCGACAAGTGCAGAGCTGGTGGGTGTAAAGCTGGAGACAGGAAAGGCTGCTCAGGTACAGGCTAAAGGCAGGAGACGTTGGGTGTAGACTAAAGACCAAACTCATTGATTGAGAACAGGAGACAGAAACCAGCAAGTGAATGTGATGAAGCCACCCCAACACCAAGCTAGAGGTCCAGTTGGATGCCGATGGTGATGACAAGACCCCTCCGGGGGCCGATAATGGTGGTGGAACTCCTCTGGAGACTTGCTGTCTCCCTAACCTGGTTCAGGAGCAGGAAAAGAGGAGGCGGCAATCACGCCAACACCCAACCTGGGGTCAGGGGCAGAAGCCGAAAGGCGCAGTGGCCTCAGCGTCCAGCCACCCAGAGAACAGAGCAGGGTCAGGAAAGGGAGATGGAAGGGTGGTGGCCGCCACAGCATCGAACCACCCAGGGTCAGGAACAGGATCAGGAAGGAGGGTCGGCGACTACTTTGACGTCTAGCTGCCTGGGGACAGAAAGGAGATCAGAAATGGCGTTAATGTCCTCACTGTCGAGCCGCCCAGAGACAGGAGCAGGAACCAATGAAGCAGCGACTACCTCATCGTCTGCTTTGACAATTCAATGTTGAACTGAGACAGAGACAGGAGCTGCTGGAGTGGTGGCCTTGACGTCAAGCCGCCTAGAAACAGGAAGGGGATCAGAAGTGTCCTTACTGTAACCAATGAAGCAGTGACGACCTCAGCAGCAAACTGCCCAGAGATAGGAACCAGCGGTGACAACCTCAATGCCGGGCTGCCCATGGACAGGGACAGGAAGAGGAGTTGGAAAGGAGGCGACCACATCTTCATGCCAAGCTGACTTAGGAACAGGAACAGAAGAGACAACGATAACCTCGGCATCAAGGAGCAGGGACGGGATCAGGCACAGAGGTGGCCACAGCAATGTTGACCATGTCGTCGAGCTTCCCTTGATCAGTATGAAGAACCCAGAAGTCCCACACATGATCAGGAACAGAAGTGGTGGCAGCGAGCTTGTTGTCATCCCATGTGGGGTCAGGAGCAGGAGTGGCGGTAAACATATCGCCATCAGACATGGGGTCAAGTTCAGGAGCTAATGAGGAGGTTGTATCGACGAGGTTGGAGTCAGGGCATGAACAGGGTGTGACTGGGTCGATGAGCCCAAGGTTGGGACAGGAGAAGGAGGTAGCCATGTCGACGAGTCCAGGGTCAGAAGAGGAACAGGAAGTGGCTTCATCAACAAGCTCTGACAAATATAGGACAATGCTGGAGGACATTCTTATTCAGTCAACAAGACAACTACGGCTTGGGAGAAGATTTGTTTTCCATCAAGACAATGACCCAAAACATACAGTGAAAGCTACACAGAAATGGTTTACTGACAACAAGGTGAATGTTCTGGAGTGGCCAAGTCAAATGTTAGAATGTTATAAGTCTTACAATCTCATAGAACTGGCTGTTTGTCAAGACAAAGACAGTCTTTTCAGGGGTTCAGGCAGAATGGCAACCCCAGAATCTCACAAGTAGCTCCAATGTTTTTGAGTTTATTGTCACAGTTAGGAGTACAGAAGAAAGCCTTTATGAGGGAAACAGTTTATATACCAATCAAACCTAGTCTCATCTGTAAACAGTGAATTTCAATGATACTTGATACTTCTATGTTGTGATGATAGAAAATATTTGTTTGTCTTGCTACTGGACTGTGAGAGTCTGTTTGTAAAAGCCAATCACAGCTGACCCAATACAGTATGAGCTGAGAAAGTCGTTATGCTTATGTATGTACCTGAATCAACTTTAAAACAACTATTGAAAAACTCACACATTTAGCAGCATCTTGCAATTATGACATTTATTTTTTCAGGAACACACTTTCTTGTTCTTACAATATATGAAGCCTTTATTCAAAAAAATCAGTGTTACAGCTCCCAGCATCTTCTACCATTCATATTTAACATGGAAAATCAGTCTATGTCTTCTCTACTAGTTTGTTCTATTGGTAATCAGATTCTATTGATAATCTTAGAAAATGACTTTAAATAACGTAGCCAATATAAAGGTGGTTAGTTTTAAAGTAAAGTAAATACTATAACACACACACTGTCTTTTTTAGAATTTGAATATTGTCCTACAAGGTAAATAGGACATATATATATAAAAAATAATTCCCTGTTTAATAACTATGAGCTTTGGTCTGACCCCAGTGACATGTCATGTGTTGATGACTTCCAGTGACTATAACAAAAAGCAAAAAGTGTTTTCTGACCTGTGGTTAAGATTCGATTAGGTTTAAGAACAAATGAACTTGGTAGGAAACAGGAAACCAACAGCTGTTTCAAGGCTTCATCCATGTGGTCCATAACATCAAATTGTTTCTGGGGGAGATTCCTGACATTCCTGCATCCCACTTTTTTGTGTGCAGCAGTGAATTATCTTGTACAAGTTTCATCATTATTGGTAAGAATTATAAAGTATATTGTAAGTGGAAATTCATGAATTTTTCCCATGTGAAAAGCTGTTTCATGTCTGGTCAAGCAAGAGAAACTTTTGCAGCAGTAACAATCGCTTCTAAGATGCTTGTAGTCATGAATGACTTTCTAGTGCACAAAAGCTAGTTACATGTGAATGCAAGAAACTTTTTATTGATCACATGGTGATTTGTGATGATCCCATGTTAATGCTGTGTTGCTGTTTGTTGTTGTTGTTTTTAACAAATGTTACATTAAGATTCAGTCGGTAAACGTGTAAGATGGAAGTGCTGAGTGGGACATTAACACTTCCTTCACCCAAAGGTCTCTATAGATTGTTGAGCTCCAAAAGAGTTTGGTCCAGAGTTTGGTGCATCTCCAGGTTCTCCTCTTTGGCGTGGGCCACTTTCTCTGGAGAAGGAAACAAAGCCACAGGTGAGCTTTCAAATACGTTTCCTGACTAAAACTAAAGATGCTGCAAATCCAGAGGCCTCCTAGTTCTACACAGTC
>OMLM01000359.1:9687-31297 GCA_900302695.1 Helostoma temminkii
GTCGTATGCCTTCTTCAAATCTACAAAACACACTGGATGGGAAAACTCCCATGAACCCTCCAGCAGCACATGTAAAGAGTTCATCCACTTTTTCATAGCCAGGATGGAATATTTTCTCAAGATGTCCTAGTCTCTCCAAACTCCCCCACACTTGGGTTTAGCATTCACAGCTACTGCAGCTGTTCTGGCACCTAAATACTGCTTCTGCAGACCCCTCTCTGAACTATGTCCAAAAGGCCTGTTACACTACAGCAGGTCCACAAGTTACCACCATGACAGGCACCAGTGACCTTCTGACCACAATTCTGAGTAGCTAACTTGGTACAGCTCATTTAGGTGGTTTAATAAAAAGACACTAAAGGCTGCATGTTGACTAGGGAATAACAATTAGATGCAGCATACACAGATTTGACATTTAGGTCTTTAAATTTACGTTAAGAATGAATATCAATGATTAAAATCTCTTGACCGTATAGTTGGAAGAAACTGCTGATAAAAAACTAGCTACAGCATAGTTTTTGATTTGTTTGTTAAAAAGAAATTACTATTTGTGCTATAGTAATTTCTCTACAAAATATTATGTACGTGCTTTCAAAAAATATGTCTCTGTGGTCACAGTGTCCCACTGCATGATCAGGAACTGAGGCAAATCATAACGCTCTATGATTTACACTGTAACATATAGTGTATTTTACTTACTAAGGCACTGTAGTCAAAGCAGGATGTTGGGCCTTTACGATATCTTGCATTGCTCAGCACTTCACATGGATTCTCCTCCCGGACTGTTTGTTTTTAGTTACGGGAAGTAACAGTACAAGTGAACTTAACCTGTCACACAAGATGGATGAGGTTTCCACGTTTAGCACAAACGGAAGGGAGTGTGTGCAGAGTGTGTGAGCGCAGAAAGGATACACTCTGTCCTGACCTGGGTCAGTCTGTCTATCTCACAGGAGCTGCAGGGCAGCGTCTCAGCAACAACAAAGAGCAGGTTGGTGTTTTCTATCCGCTTTGCATGGAACAGCCTGTAAGAGACAGTGATGGATGTTTAGCCAACTCCATATGCACAGTACAGCCAATAGAGCACAAAGACAACACATTCAGCTGACGTTTCAGAAAACACACCGTGAGCAGTTTCCACAGTCCTGCAGCACATTGTATGAGTGGGTGGTGTTAGTAAAGTAGAACTGGCTTTGGATGGTCACACAGCTGCTTTGCCTTGTCTCAAATCCTTCAACAAGGACATCAGCTAAAAGACAAACACATTTGCAAAACATTCATAAGGCACAATTATTCTAAGTGGCTTAAATTCTTTTTTTATGTACATACAATTTTTATAGAAGTTAATTTGTTAAATCAAATGTTTTATTGTACAATCGATACAGTCATTATCGGTTCATACCTTGATAAAGCCAGCTGTTATAGGCCAGTCCATACAGTAGCTGCTGGATTACAGACCTAAAAAAATGGTCACATTACACCTGTTAAAGACAGAAGTGCATTCTGGAAACATCAATAAATAACAGGAAATATGTCACAGCTACATCGACACCGAGCTGAAAATAGAACCAAAGGGCAGCTGCCGAACGTGAAAAAAAAAAAAAAAAAAAATTGCCTTTCTTAATTTCAAAGGACATTTCACATGCCGGTGTCATCTGATTTGCAATAAACAAAGTCTCACCATGCTATTGTGGATGTCCACCAGGCCAAGCTAAGGATGTCAGCAATTGATGGCTGCAGGGAGTTAGAGATAAAAGAAAGTGATAAAAATAATCCTGACTCACACCTAACATCTGCAGACCTGATGTTGTCTCTTACCACGGAGATGCCTCTCGGTGCTGCACCAGTGTGGCTGCTACTGACAGGTTCACATGCAGACTGGTAGTGAAAAGACTGACGCCGGGTAAAGATAGAGTTGTTGTACAGTGCGTGCATCAGGTAAGGGTCCACGTCACCAAAGAACAGGCCAATCTGTTACAGAGTCAAAAAAAAAAAAAGACAGTTGCACTGATTTAAAACTGTTAATCAGGAAGCCAGGCCTCAGTGGTTTAATACAAACTTAACTACTGGGATCTTTTTGTTTCCTTTCTTAATACCTGTCAGAATCTATTGACAAATGGTTTACACCAATCAAAAGTTAAGACCAACTTATGAACTAATTGAGTGTAACAGATGGTTACAAATTATAATGGTGAAGCTTTTAATTAGAGCAGATCAGACTGAAAAGATACTCAAATCATACAACATAAGCCAATTCCTTTAATATGAGGTATACTGTGCACTTTATTATAAAGTAGACAGTAGATGATCATAAGACACACCCACAGATGTACCTTTTTCCAGTGGTCTCTCTGATTGGACATAACCAGGAACCCACCATCATCAATGAGATAGCAGAGGAGGTCCTAGAGACAAAGGAGAGGTGCACACAGCAGAACTAAATCATGTCAGATTCCTTCATACAAGTCACAGAAATAGAACATTTTAACCAATGATGCTTTCTGACTATGATGGCAGGTCTGCTATAATCTGCTAGTTGTGTTAGTATGAGAGTTAAATTAAAAAAGGGTCTTACATCTGTGTTCACTTCACAGTCCATCTCACAACTTCTGGAGGGCCCACACTGTTTTACAAAATGTGCGAGGAGACAATAATCGCTTTTGTTCACATAAATTCAGTTTTATATGGGTTATTAATGATTATCACTGACATTGTGCAGTACCTTGTGTGAGCCCTGCCGACTGTCTGACACGTTGCTGGCCAAGATCTTAAACTTGTCGACCCACGCTTCCAAGTCCAGCTTCACTCCAACCACTGAGTCATAAAATGCACAGCAGCCAATTTTAATAAGAGGACAAAACTGAAGCAGCTGGAATGTAATGCTGGAAATCGCACATAGCACAATACATTACGTCAAGCTGTAATTTTCTTACCTGCAGGTTTGAGCAGTTTGCCTCCTAAATTAACCTCTATAGCGGAACTAACCAGAATTCCAACTGTGCCGTTTTCTGCGCCTACAGGGTCGTCCAGAGCTGTTCACAAACAAAATGTGATTTTAAAAAAAAAAACTCACCTGAAGTAAAGTCAGGTGTGATGTCAGACAAATCTGATACTGTTATTATTTGGTGAAATTAACCACATTTTTAGTATGGAAGTTAATGGTTCACCTTTAAGTGAATGTGTTATGAGCGACCCAATTGCAGAAACACGTTGAGATCAGAGTGCAATTCCCAATAATTTATTAACAAAGGAATAACATATAAACTATCAGAGCAGCCTTAGAAAAATGCAAAGGCCAGGTCTAAACAGTACAAAGAAAAAACCCTCAAAAGGAGGCGAACAAACTAAGGAACACTGCAAAGGCAGGCAGACTAATGACAGGCTAATCTTATTAGAAAACAAAACCACAGCTCAAGGGTGGAACTAACAAACCAGCTAACTAGAAAACAAACCATCTACTGACTAACTATTCTGAGAACTTTAATTTAACAAACATGGTGAACAAAGCTAGAGGGAGATGAAAAGGTAAGTGGCAGGAACAAGGCAACAAACGAGGCAGACAGATGACACACTAGCAAATACTAACTGAAACAAGGGAAACTTAAAGACAAAGACAGTAATGATAAAACACAGAACACCTGTTAAAAACAACACACCTGAAAACAATCAGTCCAGCTGAGCCATGTCCCCGGAAGTAAAGAAACATAAAACCAGGAAAAAAAACACAGAAGCTTCTGGGAACTCAAAGCCTAGTGACTAGATTTATCAGGGCTTTGACCACATCCCATGGTCATCATTGAAACTGAAGCAGACTCGAAGATCTGCTAAGATCTTTGTTGGCAGAGATTGTGATCACCCTTTAGGTTCAAAGAAGTTGAAAGATGTCCTATACTTAGCTCATTTTTGTGACACCTGAGAGCAGTGTGATTAAGACAATGATATGTGGTTGTCAGCTCTGAAAGCCAGTGGACCTTAAGATTATTTTGTTACATGCACTCATCCAGGCCAAAAATACATTGGTTACATCCTTGTGCAGTTGTTTAAAAACATTCAATCGCAGCTGTCAGTTATCTTAGCTTAGCATAAACAAACCAGCAAAGCTCTGTTAACAAGCAAATTTAAATATTTAAGTTAAAAAAAAACACATTAACTAACTTGACATGACAAGGTGTGAAGGAAGTTGGCTGATTGAGTCTCTGCTGGCTGCCTGGTAACCTCATTTACCAAAACTTTTCTCTTGACCAACATTTCTAGTGAAGCCACACTTGACAAACTGAAGTCTGGTACAATAAAAATAGTATTTGCTCAGTTACTCACAGAATCTTAAAGGCGCTCTGAACATGTAACCTCTGTTGTCAAGGCTCCTTCTGTAGTAATTTGAATTAAAGGGTTCAGGATCTTCTTCCCATAAGTCAGCAGCTCTGTCCAAAAAATCATCAGATCAATAAATGTTTGTGTTGTGACAATATGCTACTATATTTCTCCGCTTGAATAAGTAAGTGTATGTTACTCACACGTTGGGGAAAACTCGTGTTATCCCTCCATCAGTGGATGCAAATACAGCCAGGAAGCCGTACCTGTAAGAAACAGTGTCACTTGTGTTTTACCTACTGTTTTTGTCTGAAAGGCATTTTACTTAAATAGACAGTCTGTATGTACACTGTGTAGAACAACAACAAGCTGACTCACGAATTCAGGTCCTTGTTCTTCCATACACGAGAGGCCAGCTGCCCAATGATCCTAGAATCCAAAATTAGGTTGTGGATGAGGCCTTGGTCACCTTAGACAAAAAGAGAAGCAGGTAATGATGGTGTGTGTGTCAGTGTGGCAGATAAAAAAAAACTCTAACTGTTTTAATATATGTAACTCACACTCATCAGAGTCAGCATCTGGAGAAATATCCAGCATGAGCGAAAGGAAGTTCTGCAAGAACTGGGTGTTGTTGTCAGAAATTTGCAGGCGCTTGCAGTATTCCCTGCAACAGAGAACACGAATAAATGAGAATTTTGTCTTATTTATTTGTAAGGAGAGTGAAATCAAGGGATCACAGTCACCTTGGAGCCAGAAACACATGCCCTGATGATTCAAAGGAGCTAGGCAGCAAAGACTGCATATCTGTGACAGCGAGAGAGAGAGAGAGAGAGAGAGAGAGGAGGAAAATTTTTCATCTCATCTACTATATGTGTTACATCTTTACATAAAGGAGACTTCTCTCTCTGATACTCACACTGGAGCTGCAGCATCACATCACTTAGGTCTGCCTGGATGTAGTACTCGTTGTAGGGGGGTAGTACCAAGCCAAGACTGCAGGTGGCAACATCCCAACATTGAGAGCCATAAATGAGGTGACAGCAAGAAGAGTGAAGCCATCTGTGTGTCCAGTTCTCACCAAGCCACAGATGGTTGATTATTATTTGTAAGTCATTATATAGCAGCCACTCACCTGTAATCGGTACCATTGATAGGAGTCCAAGTGTAACCCCTGTACACTTCATCAATGTATTGCTAATAATGATATTGAAATAGTTTTCAGTCAAAGCATCCAAAGTAATAAAGCCACAATTAACCCTGCTTTAATTTAATTTACTTATTTAATGACTTACTCATTGTACTCTGTGTGTAGTGTAGTTTTGATAACAACAGCTAGTTTTATAACAAGGGTTTTATTTATGAGCACTCAGAGGACGACATTCAATTCATTTAAAGGCCTAATCTGTGATCCAAATTAAACAAAGGAGTTGCAGGTTGCCAAACGTCAAAACATGCTGTAAAAATAGGAACCTGTTACCGTCCTTATAATGTAGGGGCTAAAACACCTAAAACCAATAACTTGAATTTATTGACGCTTTCTGTACAGAAAAAATAATTAGCCTTGCCATTGCTTTTGGGTGGAATCATATACAGTTCATACAGTCTACAGTCTCTACATTGAAGCTGAGTAGCAAAACAAAATTTAACCAGCCATCTAGTAACTGAGATATTAATAGGGATGTGAGAGAGACATTAATTATAATAGAAGAAACTAATTGTAAAAGATTGTTCTTTTAATATATAAATCACACCCTAGGTTAGATAACTGAACACCGTACAAACACGTGTTAGTGAATGCAACATCATAACTACAGTCAGAATAAAGAAGCAAAAGACAAAGAGACAATTGACTTGCCTCATCAATTGACTTGATAAGAGTTTTGATCTGCATTTCACCTGGTCTTCCATCAATCATTTGTCGTCGAATCTAGAGAAAAGAAACAGTCCGAATATCAATCACATAAATGTTCCCTTGGCAGCTGAATGGATTCAGGTAGCTGAACACCAATATCTCCTCAGGCAGATAATATTGTTCCCCAGCCAAATAAAAACTTTGAACGTGAGCTTAACAACAGCAAGGAATACAAAATGCCTCAAACCAGACATTGTCAACGGCATTAAGTTCTCACCTCTTCTTTGTTGCTGTCCTCCACTTCTGCATCCAGGAAGTCCAGTGTCACAGGTTCAGGAAGGTTCACAAGCTGAGAGGAGAGAGTGGAAAAAAGATAAGTAACAAACCCTCTACACACACTGCAAATATGTTTTAGGGTTGAATATAAAGTAGCTCACCTTTGGCTGAAGGTTAGGATGAAGGAGAAGATATCCATTTGGATCAATGGCAAATATGTACCCATTAGCTCCAAGCTATTTAGAAAATAAAAGTCGCCAGATGGAGGTAATGTGTCTGCCCATCTCAAATACAAAAGAAAAAAAATGTCTCTAATAGTAGTGTTAATGTGATATACGTACATTGTACCGTGGTGTCAGTCTCTTTATCTCATCAAGATGGACGTCGACTCCCATGACACCCAATATCAGTTGATTCTGGTCAGACATCGGAAGCAAACATTTAAATAGTCAAAGGTAAAACATTTTGGAAAATATGTGTGCGTCTCTTTTCTGACAGAATGTGAAGCCAAGTTAACACTACATCATGTCATTGTACGTTTTCTAAATTATTAAATGTACAACTAAGATATACACTTATTGGCCACTTTATTATGTACACATGTAAAATCCAATGCAATCCAATACATTAGCTCTGCTGTAAATTCTACCTTTACAAAGTTATGATTCCTCACTTTTTATAGTAGATTTAACACCTTTTAAAGAGTTCTAAATTAAGAACTGAGAAATGATAACTTTGTAAATGGCTAATGGCATAAGCTATGCCATTAGTATACATACTACAAGAAGTATATTTGTGAAATATACTTGGCATTACTTCTCAAGTATACTTGAAGAAACAACCTTTCAGTATACTTTTTTCATAAGGGTCGGCTGTAATGGTTTAATGTACAGACGTAAGTAGTATCTATATTTTTTCTAATTACTACAAAATACTGCAAAGTAGTCAATGAGTATTGTGTGATATTTCAGCCGCTGAACATGTTTGTCACAGTGCATTTCGTTATGATGATGACTTCATCACTGCTCTGTGTATGGGTGGTTGGACTTCTTTGACGACAAGGATTTGTCAGCTGCTACATCTCCCAAACTACCTGGCATCATTTGTCACATTTAAGTCTTGTAAGCACAAGACGCAGTCCATTCAGACGTTAGTCCATACTACATGCTGTACTAACCTTGGTAAGATTGCTTTAAGGTACTATGCATATTTGATACTGTAAACTACTCTTCTGTTAGATTCCTTTATTTCTCTCAATTTCAAATAAAAACATATCTGATGATTTACATTTTTTACGTAACTGTTTGTGTTAATTTTCTGTTGTCTGTTGATATTTTGTTGATTCTTGTGATTGTTTCACCTATTTTTATGTTTTTATATATCTCTTTTATCATTGATTGTGCTCTCAGGACTAATCTCAAAATCTCTATCTGAAAATAGAGATTGTGATTTTACGATTTTAACGTAAAATTATTTTAAACAAAGATTCAACAAAGCAAGAAATTACACAAGTGAGAAAAATTTTGCCTTTGAAATACTGTTTTATCTAAAATAACTGAGATAGTGATTGTCAGCTGCAGTTTGTTTGAAGTTATTACTATTTTTATTACCTGTGAATTTCCATCCATTGTGAGATTAAATACAGGCAGAGTTCCAGTTACTACCAGACCAAGACCCTGCAGATTGCAAAGACACATCCCAAATAATATAAATGGTGAGCATTTCAGTTTTCTAGTGTATTTACTATAAATAAATAAATCCACTCAGTGGAGTCCTGCATTCTCACCAAAGCATCCTGATATACATTGGTCCACTGAACCTGCTTAGCTTCACTGCCTGCCAGAACCATGGGGCGTCCAAGAACGTCAAGGTACTCCTGACAAAACAAAAGACACACGTGAACATGTGCAGCCTTGAACAACCAGCAACATGAGGCTTCAGGGAGACTTGATGTGCAAACAAATGGAAGTAGATGTTTCTGCAGAGTGAAAGATCACCACAAGGGGAACTAGAAGCAGTGAACTGGGATCAGTTGTGTCAGAGGCAGTAGACAAACCCACCTGGGTGTTAATCCTTATAGCACAGATGGAGCGGATCTCAAAATAGTAACCTGGCAAGCACAGAGAAATAAAACAAACAGAGAGAGCGAGAGAATGAGGGAAAAGCATGTGTGAGCAATCAGAAAACGACACAGGAGTGGTACTCAAAAATACTCAGATTTGACTAAATGTTACTAGAGCAGTGACTCAGATACTTAAATCCCACAGATAGGAAACGTAAAGAGGAATACCAGTGAGCTTTAAAAAAATATAAAGCTCACTAAATACATTTAAGCTGTGGATTAGTATGCGTACATCTGATCAAAATACATTTTTGGTTTTCAGTGTCTCAAAATAATAACATAATATTTAAATGTGTTAAGAACTGACAACAGCACCAAAATTTTGTTAAACAGCTCTAGGCGCTGCCTGTCAGAAGTGACAAACTAGATAAAGTCTTAATTTATAAATTACGACATTTAAATTTTAGGTTGTTTTTTCTTATATATAAATTTCATAGAAATGTATGAACTTAAAATAATCTCCACAGATGATGATAAGATAACTGCATGGATGTTGCACGTTTCAGTATATTTAATAATAGATACAGTCTGCAGTGGAGAATCTTAATCATGAATCTGAACTGATAGATGGTTTATTCAGTGCATGGTGGGGGGCATCATTTACAACACTGCAGTCAGCACTGAAGAAGAAGGCTTGCCAGTTTTCTAAGCTACTGTAATTTTTCAGTGCAATTAAATGTTTATTTATTTTTTATTTAATAACAAACACAAATTATCTTCTGAGGTGCTCAAATGATTCATTTTATAATATTTAATTGTCAACAACACGGAAAACAGATGTTCATAATCCACTCGTCGCCTTAGGTGGTGAAAATGGCTTATTGGAGGTACTGATTGGTGACAGTGAGAAGACACTCATGTTGTTTTGTTATCATGTTATTTATTTTCTTTTATTTTGACTCATAAAGGGGCACTGACCTCTCAGATACCAGTATGTGAAGTTTATCATGTCGGTCAAAATCAAGACAAAACCCACATGCAAATGAAAACAGCTCTGTAACAACACATGCGTACACCTCCTTTATATCCTCAGTGTCACTACTCCTGCATGAGCAAAACACATCCTCACAAACACAAGTTGTCCTGGAAAGATCTCTCAGTTGACAGCAAATCTGATTCTCACACACAAAGGTGACCTCTGAGCAAAGTGAGCACTGTGAGCAACAGCATTAGTCAGGTCCATTAATATGGTCAGTGCAACACACACATTAGGCTCAGTGACTCAAGTATTTGCTCCTGCACTTTTTTTATTTTGTCTGAGTTTCCATGAATCAGTTTGAGGTATGTAATTAGTTAACAGTGTGGATTGTGTGGGCCTTTTGTAGCAATTAATTTAACAATGATCTATTAGAATAAAAATATATATTCTCAGTTTATTGTTACAGGTTGTTTATTTACCAGTATCCAACTTATAACAATGATCCACAGCATAAAACATTAGGATTTCAGTTTTATTAACGTATGGCTTTGCATTTGTATGGTATAATTAATTTGGTCTCCTGCTGTGATTTGTAATCATGGTATGAGGGAAGCTTAACTATTTGATTAAACTCAGGTGAAAAAGATTGTGATTTTCTCTCTACTGCCACTCGATGTAGAACACATACGAATACAACCTTGACCGCAGTAAGCTACAGGAAACATTGACAGACAAAATAAAATGAATAAATACACAGGAACTTCAGCTCACCCTTATTAGTACACGCAATCCATTGTAAAGGTGTGACATCATAGTTATGCTGACCCACAGAAAATGTGAAAACTCGAACCTAAGAGGGGACAAGTAGAACAAAGTTAAGTTATCACTGGATGATTATGATGCCACAGCACATGTTTCTATCTAAAAGTAATAATCAGAAGAAACCAACCGTTTTATTGGGCCAGTTGTATTGCATGAAGACATCCTGAGCTCTGTCTTCTCCTCCATCAGTAAACAGCATTATTATTTTATTGCAGTTAGCCCGGGGGACATTTGTCTTCTAAAAAAGAAAGAAACAGTGGGGAACAGTAAAATGGCATATGTAAATATAGTTATTAAATTCACCAGTCAAAATTAATAAATATGCCACTTACATTCAACAGCTGGTTGAAAGCAAAATGAAATCCAGACTTGTAGTCAGTGGTGCCTTTAGCCTGCATCTGCTGCACTGCATCTTTGAAGATTTTTTTGTTGCGCACATTAGCCTGGACTAGATGTTTGAAGCAAGGAACAACAGCCTCAGCCTTCTCATTAAACTGAAACACAGCAGGAGACATAGTCGGGCTTTAAATATAGAATCACTTCACATGTAAGGAGGCAGGTAGCACAACACAAAGACAGAGAGATGTAAAAGGACAGAGAATCAGGGAGAATAAGTGTAGCAGATACTAACCCTCGCCACGTTGACATAGTCGTCATCAGACAAAGTGTCCAGCATTTCCATGACTGAGGCTTTGATCAGTTTTAGGGTTAATCCACTGACACTGCCACTCCTGAGTAAACACACATGCTCAGATACATGAGTAAAGAAATTGTAAAAAAAATCATAATTACACTAAAGGTATAAAGAATATAAGTGCTGCTGTAGGTTATATCAATATGGTGTGTTATTTAATAACAATAATAATAATAATCATCATCATAACTGATACTTTATTGATCCCCTTGGGGAAATTGTTGCTTGGACAGCTGCATGTATAGAACAATGCTACTATGGGGTTTCGGTGTCTAGTCCAAGGACACCTCAGCATGTAGCCACAGGAGGACTGGGAATCGAACCTGCCAACTCTGGGGTTGAAAGACAACTGCCCTGCCAATTATGTGCCACACATTATGATATATTATGTGCCAAATAGTAAAAAAACACAACAATGGAGCATAAGTAAGGAGATCCACAAAAAGGGTGATTATTGATTAGACAGAAGACTTCCTAATAAACATTTTTACTGATGTTGTTATTGCTTAAACAGGTTTTAAAAAAATCAAATAGGCTTATAGAAAGATTTAGTGTAATTACGTCTCTTTCTCTCACTGAATGCCTGCAAGTGCTCAAAACTTTATGCATGTTTCCTGGCAGAAGACCTGCAGACAGGGAGCATGCTGTTGAACATGCACACGAAAGCATTAGAGTTGTGAAAATATGGACAAACACCTTTCTATCTGTCTATCTTTCTATCTAATAAATAGCGACCTTAGTGAAAACCTTGATGAACATGTAATGAAACAAAATTGTTTCAAGGGCTACTCTCCTACATGGCTCATTCTATTCAATAATAGATTTAACCTTGTGAAGAGAGTTTATGGAGGACACTTTATCACCACAATGAAATGCAATAATGGGGTCAGTACAGACATGAGAATGAATACACTCTGCTGTCAGATCCTCCACAGAAACAGGAAATAAAACCTGGTCTGATCATGTTTTAGTGTAAACACTTTAGCTATCTGGCAGAGAGTTAGGTGGGAAAATTGATACAATTGTTATATGTTTATCTGTTAAATATAAGCCATAGCCAGCTGCCAGTAAGTTTAGCGTAACACTAAAACTGTCAGATCAGGTTTTTCACCCAGTCTTTGTGTTAATGCAACTGGCTGCCGGCTTTTATTTGTCTAACTCGCATACAAGCAATATCA
Organism: Helostoma temminkii; assembly: GCA_900302695.1. Lineage (NCBI taxonomy): Eukaryota > Metazoa > Chordata > Actinopteri > Anabantiformes > Helostomatidae > Helostoma > Helostoma temminkii. The sequence continues at coordinate 21,859 of OMLM01000359.1, forward strand.
AACGTCTCTACTAGTGAAATTCCTAAAATATTGTACCATTCCTTTAAATAGTGAAAGCTCTTATTAAAAAGAAAAAAAGAAAAAAGAAATTATTTATGTACTGTACATATATATATATATATATATATTTAGTTCTAGTGTCTGAATCATGACGTAGCAACATGCTACCAGAAATGTCTGGCTGTCCTCACACACTGTTATTCATTACAAGCTGCACTCTCAGCTGATTTTGGTGCAAAGTCAGAGCCAGGTGTACTTTCTTTCCCTCTACAACTTCAGTCTAGCCTCCTCCAATACTGCAGGCAATAGGACCAGGGGTGCGAAGGAGCTGCTCATTTGTGTGAAACAACACCACAAATGATGCGTGTACTTGTGAGTGAGAAAGAAGTGCTGGGAAGGCTGAGAAAAACTTCACAGATGGATTTCAACAACAGTTAATTATTTAAAGCTGAAGAGAAAGTCAACATTTTGCTCTACAGAGAAACACCTGGTAGTAGAAGATTCACACATGCAGTTTTTGCCTTTATGTATTTTACTTTTAAATAAGATGATTACTAAAGCCAAGATAATTCTTTTTAATCATTATGAGTTACTCACACATCAACAAGAATGACCATGTCTTTAGGGGATGATGCACCCTGGATGTACCTGTGACAAATGAAAAATGACATTTTAACTTTATACATCTACTACACATGTAATATATCATTATAAAAAGGCATAAAGCAGCATCCTTTACCAGGGCCTCCTCCTGACATCATATAAGTCAATTTTATCAGGGGCTTTCCAAGGTGTAGCTGTGAAAATGAAAAACAATGTTTCTTTCAGGTCTTCAGTCTGAAATTGGCAAGGTCACTTTAATAAGACAGTTAACACTTCACATTATAATTATAGCTTAAGTATAGGTTAGTAAAAAGTACCTGGGTAGTAGCGCGTAACTCCTGTGGCGCTCCCAAACGCTTGCCACAGCAGTGATGGATCCTCCCGACTGTTCTCCATGAACACCTTCTCCAGCGCCTGTGTCCAGTTCAGCTCATTCAGAATGACTGGAGCTAATAGGAAAACAATGAGACATCACAGACGTGATCCTTATAACATATCAAATTGAAAACATCATCCATCCATCCATCCATTTTCTAAACTGCCTAGTCCCCGCAGGGCAATTAAGAGTCTCCAGTTAGAAGAGAAGAGAAAAGAGAAGCCACGCAAACACGGGGAAAACATGCAAACATGCAAACTCCACACAGAAAGATCCTGGCCGACCCAAATTGAAAACAGAAAAACAATATTTACTGTACACTTGCCTCCTTTATAAATATCAGTGGGAATCTGGACAGCTGTGTAGGAATAGTTGACGTTATTTTTGAAGTTTGGGTCATAAACAAACTCCAGCTTGATATGGGAGGGATTTTCCACCTCTCCTTCTCCATCCATTGAATACTGGGGAACAACAGAACATTTTTCATTACCTTTCAATACATTTCAACCAGAGACTTTGAATTTACAACAAATAAAATTTTCCTACTGTCAGAAAGCCCCAGTACGTATAAAAGATCGGTTTATTTGTCCCTTACTCACATAATCCAGCTCAGCTTTAGAGTCATAATAAGCCATGTCCAACTCCTAGGAGAAGACAGATGCAGATATGAGAAGGGTTCAGTGGCGACAATCATGAACAATAGGACTGGGTAAAGAAATCAGGATTAATTAATTAATGCCACCTGCTACACTACTGATCATCCATAGTGTCAAAGCCCAAAGCTTCATTTTCAAAATTCCTTCCATTACTCTGTCTTTAAACAGCTGTACGTTATGTAGAGGTAATGCACTTTTTTTTTCAGGATAATCAGGGATTTACAGATTCATCAGGTGTGAATAGTTGCAGTTAAAAATTAATGATAAATGATTGATGATGATTAATGAATAATGTGTAATTTAGATTTAAAAAACATATTTTCATTAGAATTCAAGTTGTCACATAATAGTTAATTATAAACAACAATCCTGTACTTACAGTAACTTATGTACAGGTTTTTTTTATTGGTCCGAGGCCAAAAGTTGGAACAAGAATTGTTCTGAAAACATTACCAATACCAAACATGGGCTTCTGTTATTGATAATAACCTCTTTTGTCATTTCTGCTATTTCAAAACACATTGTGCATCTAACACAGGAGTTACAACTGTGCATTATGGCTCTTTTTCTCACAAGAACCAAGTCTGCTGGTGAGTTGACCGTCAGCATACACCATAGTGGCTTCAAACATAAACCTCATATCAGTGTTTTTTTAAATTAATTTATTATGATAAAAATAACCAAAATGCAATAACAACATCATAATAACATTGCTTATTTGATCTAAACAACAGCCAAACAAGAGGCACTCACCTTATGTCTCACCATGGAAAATTAAAAAATTCATGCTAACAAGATATTGACATCATCAACACACAAAAAAAATAAACTTTTACATCATTAATAATGTAACAATAACAATAATGCACTGAGATGTAATCATGTTTCCCCTATTTACATAAATCAGTGCCAATTAGCCAACTTTGTTTAACCAACACATATAAGTCAACGAACCACTTTGAACTGTTTTATCTTGCTTAAAGTGTTAAGGAGCTACAGCAATTTCTGTAAAATTAGTGTTCTCTCATTACTATGCAAATGTGTGCAGAAAGGTGCTCCAAAATATAATCAGATCATCTTCTCCATATGTGTAAGTATGACGTTTCTGCTACAAACTAGCAGAGTCACACAGATGCCAGCCTGATGATATCAAATGGGGAAAGCAAATAAAAAATATATCTATTTAAACAAAGCAAACCTCCCATTTGTGAATCTGTAACCACCAAATGTTTGCTTTTGTTTTGAGCTCAGTGCTGTCACATTATGAATCAGGCTGTAAGTCCTGGGTACAGCTTCGCCATCTGTTAGTCTTAGTTTTTACAGAGACCCAACATACTTCACAGTAAGTGTTACATCTACTCAGAGGATGTTATACTCTTATTTTAGATTCAAAAAAGATTCAAACACCTTGCCTCTAAAGAGCACCTTCACCTATAAGTCAACTATACATGACAACTCTGTCTGCTATTATCATGCTGCTGCTACTTAAGCAGATCAGTTCTCAGCTGAGAATATTTCCAGTCTTTATCAGTGAAGATATGTATGTTAACTTCTCCTGAGAATTCTGCTTCTTTACATCTGAGCCTGTAAGTAAATCAGTCTTCTGCCAAATGTTTCACTTGTTGCATGTATTAGTTTATCCTGATGAGAAGGTTTAGATTTAAGATTAAATGCAACAATATCCATTTAGATTTAGTAGATGTTGTGGATCTTTTTATCATATCATATCATTTTTTTTGTTAAAGCTTTTGTACTGTAATCACTGTCTGTGGTCATCTTTTGAATCAACCTGCCATGACACTGTACCCTCATTCTTCATTTGAGTTGAGCAGCAGCAACTGTGTGTGGGTGATATGGTATGACAAAAAACTCTGGGAAAACATTTTTCTTTTTTACATTTTCTACTATTTTTGAGTCTAATCTATTACTCCAGTTGAGAATTCACTTTAAGCTTTAGTTTTCGGAGGCTTTTAAACAATAGTTGATCTGCAATTCAGAATTGAACTGCTTCAAAAAGCCAGTGTTACGTGAATTTTAGGTTACATTATATTACACAAATTAGAACAAACAGCTACAGGACACTGAATGGCAGCAAATTAAATTAAAAGCGTGGCATTCTTCAGAAAATGGTCAACAGTGTGTGGAGTCCACACAGTTTTCAGAGAATTAGCTAAAACATGTAAAACCACCAATGTGGTAAAATGAGCCTCAGAGGAGGATGTGGATAACCGAGGTTAACTGTGTCTCATTTTGTTGAGCAAATGAAACAGACCAAGTGGAAAAGTGGAATGCCAATGTGTGCAGCACTCGACAGAACCACACAACTGAATGCACTCAGTCATCTGTTTCACCCAGCCGAGCGCTCAGGGATCCGCTCGTCTGACTAGTGTAAATGCTCTTTCTCAGGTCGTCCCATTTAGAGTCACAACGCTCAGAGACATACCCATCTGGTTGCAGTTTGCATCAGTGATTAAATTGTAAAATTCTATTACTTGAATATGAATTATTTAAAATCTGGTCATCTTTATTCTTTTGACTATGAATTGAATCAAAGTATAATTTAGTAAGCGTAGGCTGGTGTAGATCTCTGACAGGGCCTCACTGTGTATTTAAAAAATATTGCACAGTACAGTTAAAGCTTAAAACAAGCTACGTCTTTCCCCCTCCTTACAGTGACAAAGGCTGTGACCAAAATCACTCCCTTTTCACTATATGGTGCCCTAAGAGGTTGTGGCATGACTTTGTGCTAACAATCCCACAATGCACTGCTCCCTGTTTTAGACATAAGAAAACTACAGTTGCGTGGCTCATCAGTTATTAGTTTATTATAGACATCTCAGCTTACTGCTCACTATTGAGCGGACTACTTAGTGATTATACTGGATGGAGTAGTGGATGAGTAAATTGAGTGAATAGGGAGTGAATTCAGATGCAGCCATAGTTTGCCACACTGCCACTGCCACACTGAACGGCGTTACTCTATATCAGCTTAGGTTCAAACACAACATTAGGTACAGTAGAAGACTACACTACACATCCACAACTTCATGCTGCTATGAGAGAAAGTCCAAAGTCGCAAAAACATGAAAATGAGACTTTTGGGGACCTAAATAGGCGTCAATAATAAAAATGAGACTAATGGCAGTGCTGTGAATCAGTAGCAGATTCAAAGTTTGTACTGTTTACTGTATATAGATTTTAGGTTTTACCTTGATTCCATCCTGCCATAGATGCTCTCGCTGGAGCCGCTCTGCTTCGCTGGCTAACCTCTGCATGCAACAGAGAAATACTGACATGAGAGGTGCAAGTGTAACAAAAAGATGAACATAAAATACTTTCTGACATTGTCTATTTTTGTTGTTGCTGTTCTTTGTCATTGTTACTCAGTTAAGAACCACATATTAAACTAATCTAAGAAAAAATCTACTGGATATATTTCATCTGCAGGTGAGACTGTGTGGAATCAAGAAACAATGAGAATGACTTTAAGCAAGTGAATCTTTGAAGTGCAACAACAATAAAGTATCTCATTTCTGTCAGACTTACATCAAGGGCTTTGCGTTTCTTAGCCAGGAGCTTTTCTATATCTGACGCCACTTTCTCCACAATTTTTCGGGGCTGATTCTTGACCAGACTGAACCGTCTTCTTTCTTCGTTGTATATCTGTTGATTTTTAATAGACAATGTTAAAAACATAAGAGCAACAACAGTTGTGCTCCTCTCTTAAAATCTAAGTCTGTGTGAAATGACTTTCCGTTAGAAGATGTAACCTTTGATTTTTATTGTCTAATATGGCTTAAACACTTTAACACTAATGCAGCTTGTTATTGCAGTGTTATTGTGGTGATACTGGATATTCTATATGTGCTAAAATTAAAGAAACAAACTATGTAAAATACATGTTGAAATCAGACAGAAACTCAGCATCTCAGAGCAAACCTGAAAGCAGACACAGACTTAACAATTCAAAGCTCATGAATGTGCAAAAGCAAATCCTTTTTATATTTAAATACTCAGGACACAGGGGAAGCATCTTTGTGTTTGTGCGTTCAAGCCAAATCTAAATATGGCTCCTTTCATGTAATCCATTCACACACAGTGTCTGTTGTCTCTGGAATAGTTTTCACAGCAGAAACACGAAATTGAAGTTGAATTTTAAAATGAGACAAATATTATTCCAAACATAAGGAGCTCTCTTGTTTATGTTGAGTTTACTTTCCAATGCAATTTTCAAATTGAAAATAATACAAAGAAAACATAACAAACCTTGATGCTGAGAAATGTTATAGTTTTTTTGTTTGTTTGTTTTGTTGTGAAAAACATGTTCTCATTTTGAATTTGATGGACAGGCAAGACAGGTGGTATGAATGTCATAAAGTCATGAAGGAGGCCAGGAGGTCAAGTTGGAATGACCCTGCCTCAACAGAGGAGGTGGCCTAAAACACATAATCTAATCACAGCTGTTCACACTTTGTCTCAGGTGGTCCCAGCAACACACACAAACACCAGGTGGAACAACCATCACAGTGTTAACGACTTAATGACTTCACAGGGTTTATGAGTTCCAGCAGGTCAGACAGAGTGTTAAGTGTTGAAGGGCCAAGGCTGAAAACCAATAATGAATGAATGAATGAAATCATTACGTAGGCTAGGAACTCTTGACAAAATACTGCTGGTGAACAAGGTTCATCGCTGCATCCACAACTGTAAAGTAAGACTCTACCATATGCAGAAAAACATATAAACAAGACCAAACCCATTGTCACCCTCTCGGTGCCCGGGTTCATTTAGGAGAGTGATGAGTCAAAATTTTTAATTCTTCTTAGAAATATAGACATAAATGCTTTAAAATACACAGAATTGCTTGAAAAATCACTCAAATGATTAAAATATAAACTATCGAAATAGTTCAAGATTATTTTGATATCAGTTAACTAATCAATTTAATTGTTTCAGGTGTAACTTTTTTTGTCAAACTGATTACAAACCTTTGAAAATATAATATCTGTTTACAGTAACTGTTCTGGTTTAGGTCTAAATCTCACTGCAAACTAAAAGAGCCAGAATCAGACGAGGGCCTGAAGTTAAATTAGTCCACACATGAAAACGCAATACAGTAAACATCAGAGGACATGAAATATGGCACCAGAATGTATTCCTTATGATTTCTTCCACCGGAAAGTTTTATGGGTCATTAGGAGAGATCTGGGAATAACGCTAGAGTGAAAGCAGTGTGCAATATTTTTCTTTTTCGTTTTGTTTGAAATTCAATTCTAATTTAAAACATTTAACATAATAACTGCCAAGAAACAATAATAAATATTTTGCAGCTGTTCTCTCATCAGGATTAAAAAAACATTTGTGGTCTGATATATTTTATCAACCAAGGGTCATATGTATATGAAATGTTTGCTAATGGTTCCTAATAAACCAGATCAGGTGTAGCATATGCTTGTTTATACAGACTAACAGCATGTTTTTATCAGAAACAAGGGATGAATGACTGATGCCATTTCAGTGATTGATGTCTTAGCCCTCATGATCTATGAATTGTCTTTGGTTCTATATTTTTTCTGACACTGAAACAATGGTGCCTGGGGATTCAGGAGATACATATGCAGGGGGAAGTATCTCAGTATGCAGCTGTGTCTGTTTTAGGCTGTTAAAATATGAACCTCATGAGCAAAGATGTCTGAGAGAAAATAAAGACAAGACAGCAGAATAGAGGGGGACGTGGATAAATGCATTTAGCAAACCTGCAAATATACTGCAAGACAGCTTTCACCCTATAAATGGGTTTCACAAGTTGAACTCCAAGACCCTCAAGTCGTGTACTGACCAGATGCTTTATTAGCCCACGCTGCACAGATGGAAAGATGCAGTAATGAACAGGGTTTTTCTATGAACTATGTCCTGTCTGTAAAGAACTAGGTCCTGAACATATTCAGTATGAAGAATTTTCCATTGTGAACAAATGTGATGTACAGCTGCTAAACCTTAGATAATTTATTTTTATTAGTCACTGTTGATCTTTGGGATTTTATTAAAACAGAACCATAGAAAACTGCAAGTCAGCAAATATGGATCAAGGATATATCACAGACAACATCAAAATTATGAGCAAATATAAAATCATGGATTTTTATTGCCTGGGGGATTAAAAATGACATTTCATTTAGGTTTCCAGGCATTTCCAATTTACACTGATCCCTTCATGCAGAGTAGAGCAATTTCTTTAACTGATTCAGAGTGTTTCAGGAGCATGGATAGATTAATGAAGATTGAATGAACAAGTGAGTCTCACATCAAGGCATTACTGCAAGCTGCAGGCTGACCATCTGCTCTGCTGTGACACAAACACAGAGGACACGTGCCGCTGCTCTCTGCCGAGGGAACGCCCCCACACAGCTTCACAGAGCAGGGCTCTCTTGCCCCCTACAGATGACATTTGGTCCTGTTTTTTTTCCAATATTGGCATTTGGCTTTTCAGGGACAGCCCTTTATCCCCAGGCACCTGTGACAACTCAGATGTGCAATATCCTTTGTAAATTAGTGGACAGGTGATAATTTTGTGTATGAAATGTTTTCTGAACAATGGTTTGCATGGACACAAGAAACCAAAGAAAACATTCACTGTATATTGCATCTCATTAGATACATCTGAGTCCCCATTTTGAAGGTTGGTGATGGAAACCATTATTATGTGGTCCAAAATGTGGCTCTTGATGTTGTTGAAATTTCCTTGAAAGACACTTAATCCCAAGTTGCTCTTGATGGGTCAGGCCAGCACCTTGCATGGCAGCTCTGCTGTCAACAATGTGATTGAGAAGCAATGTGTTTTTGGTACCGACAAGATAGATAAACGCTAAATACTATAAGTGCAGACCATTTACCACCATAATAATTAGTATTAGTCAAGTATTTCTTTGACTAATCAGTAATTAGTTTTGTCTATAAAAAATCAAAAAGTTGCAAAAACAAGCTCTTAATGACATTTTCAAATTCCTCTTTTGGGCCAACAGTCCAAAAATTCAAAAACATTTAGTTCACTAATACAAATTGGAAAATGGTGAATGCATTTTGAAAAATTTAAGTTTAAGTTTTCTGAAAACAACAGGGCATTACCATTTTAAGACATTGTTTACCTTCTGACAGTACGGTTTTGTGTGTCATATTTAATTTACTTTAAGATACTTCATAAATATTCATTGTGGAGAGTTCCAGCTGGAATCAGATCACATAATTGTGAGCTTCATGACAGATAATGTAAAAACGTAGTTCAGCTGTTCCTAAAAATGAACTACAAAAACATATGCGGCGCAGGCATTAAATGATCAATTATGAAAGGTCTGAATTAGTATTCATGAATGTAGATGTTATTAGGTTGTTGACTTCATGATACTGGATATTCTAAGTCAAACCACTGTAGGCGTGAGTTCAGGCATCTCTTATGCTTCATGTGTGCAAGATTGATAATTACTGCAAAAAATGCACAAAGTGCCAGCAAGATTTGGCCCACAACATGTTAAAAACAGATAGTACAATATACAAGATATTGCAGAGTCATGGGAAAATAAAATCATTGCCTGTTCTTTGCAGTGTAAGAAGAAACAGTTATTGTTTTTCTGTTCTATGCATGTATTTAGCTTCAGCTCTTAAACTAGAATTGGAAATGGATTTACACTGTTCTGTACCCTGACCCACCATCTTGGTGCATTCCTTATTCTGTTTGTGCAACATTATGATGAGTAAGAGCAGTGTACTGTAAAAAAAAAAAAAGCTACACACTCACCCCTTTCAGCTG
>OMLM01000359.1:39720-70834 GCA_900302695.1 Helostoma temminkii
AAAAAAAAAAAAAAAAAAAAAAAAAAAACCTTTCAGTTTTCCAACAACTGCACAGACTTAATGTTGCTTGTCGAATAAAATGAGCTCCTGACTACTTTAACAAATTAAAGCCAGCCTCTCCTTTAACTTCACTGACATTAATTTACTCTGAGTAACATATCACTTCACATAACAGCTCAACACTGTAGCCATCATTTATTTATTTATTACAAATGACTCACTGATTTAACATTAATGGTTTAGAGAAATGAGATGTGCTAAATTAATATATTTTATATATATTATAAAAACTCACTTCTCATGTGAGGTAATATGCAAATAGAGATACAGCTTCCAATCTTCAGAGCATCTAAAAATGAAGGTTAGAACTTATTGTCGGGATAAATGGTTTTATTTCATATTAGGGCTAATTCGATCAGTAAACATTAATTTTGACTTGATTAAATATATGTCTCCTAATGATCTGAGTAGCTCTCCTGTGTGCCTGTGGACTACAGCTACCTTACAGAGCACTGAGCTTTTAATACCCGGCGTTTACATTGATGTAATCGCCAACACTGTCAAATTATGTAACAGCAGAAAATCAAAGGGTGACTGAAGCACCTTTTGACACCACAGCTGATCGAGTGGACAAACCTAAAGTTGTCTCCCATCACCGCCCTACAATGTATTAAATCAGAGTACCCATTACTTACGTGTATTGCTGTGGGAATGTGAGACCCGCTGCTCCAGGCCACGATGCGCTAAAAATCAAGATAATCTGGATAGATACCAAGCAGACGATGCTGCAAGACTTTTTGCCTTTCGCCATTTTCCATTAAAAATTCTCGTCAAGGGGTTTCGGTGCGTGAATGAAACGCTCCGGACTGTCTCCGGGGCATATAGAGCTTTAGTGTAAACGTCCGGCTCAGTTTCCCGACGAGTTCATGTCTCTTTCTGCTGTCAAGTGGACGCGGAGGAGGCAAGCATTGGCCGTGGAGGCATCGCGGACGGTGGGAGATGCACTAATGCAGCTGCCAAGACACTGCAGAGTCTCTCCTCCTGCTTCTACCACCAACACCACCACAATCACACAGGCCGGCGCGTCCACGGCAGCCCCCTCTCTCTCTCTCTCATCAGCAGCCGGTGGATCCAGGCGCGTTCACGCTCACCAGGCAACAGAGGAGCAGCAGAAGGATCTAGTTTGGTTTTATTTATCTCTGCAGAGCCACGTGGGATTTGGCACAGGCATAAATATAGTTTTCATACAAGCTTGGCCGTAAGCGTGTGTTATGGGCTACTGTGCGCCAGGAGGATGCAACATTACACCACTGAAGGGTCCCTGAGTGCAACAAAATGAAGACACCGTGTAACTACTATTTCACTACTCCAAGGATGCATTACTAACTATATCCCAGAAGTCCTATGTTCCTACAAGTGAGCTGGTTCTAATTATTTAATACATATAGCTACTAGCTTGGTATGATTTTAAATTTTAAAAAAATACAGTAAAATGTTGAAGTGATTCCTTACATTTTTGCTTATATAATAAAATATGCCTATCCAGGTACACTTATCACATTTCAGCATTACTTAATGGTCCTACTGGTCACCACACGGTGATCACAGGACCCTTGGTCAGAGCCTCAAAAATGCATCAGTTAGATGGTTTTGATTACTTGGCAACAATTTTGATAGCTGATTAATCATGTAAGTATATTTTAAGCCCTACAGTGAATATGTTTGAATATTGTATGATAATAAACTCAGCATTTTGGATGTTTGACTAGGGGTCAGAAAAAAATCCATCACAATGTAGAACAATGACATTTTTCACCATTTTTAAAAAGCATAATATGCACTACATGAATCAATTATTTAAACATAATTGTCAGATCTGAACAAAAAAAAATTGCAAGTAACTAAATGAATAGACCCAAATGATGTGGAGTGAACACGGAGCTCTGGGGCCTGTGCACAGTTTAGCACATGGTATTTAAGGTGAAACCCATCAGTGAATAAATTAACATATACTTTACATTGATATTCACTCAAGTTGAACATGTGGTTCCAGAATCTGCTCTAAATATAGGATGGGATGTAAACAACACCTTTTTCAATTAAATAAATGATTATTTGTGTTAAGAACATTTTATAATCTAGCGATATGTATTCTAAAATAGTAAAAATATAGTTGTGTCAGTTTTATCTAATGTTTAAAATCACAAATGATCTTTATAATGCTTAAAGAAAAAGAATGAAAAGTGCATTTAGTTCAAGATTTAAATAGTATTATTGTAAATCACATTACTGTAATAAAACAAGTATCCTTTCATTTTTCTACTGAAGTAAAGATGAGCAATCTGATTTCTCCTTTACCTGGTTACTTTACTGCATGCAAATACACTGAATGTTGAATTTGATGCTTTATGATGATGAACTCTAGTCCAGATTTATTTGTCCAGTGATTAAAGGTGACAATTATGGCAAAAATGTGTTGTTACCTGCAGACTTGTGGGACAAAACAGCAGTCAATAAAGATGGGCCTGACTTTAACCATCTTATGCAGGAACCTAGATGATACATCAGGATTTTATTGAGAAGTTAAAAAATAAAATGCAAGTTAAAAAATGTTTAGACTGATTTAGGATGAAGGAAAAATATAAATATATATGCATTATTCTACAGCTTGTTTAATCACAGATGCCACTAGATGGATGCGTTAAATTTTTAAACAGCTTAAGGACAGAGCCTCTCTCACATCTGTCAACTCTTTACAGATATGTGTGCAGCCATTTAGTTTGAGTTTGGCTTTATCGCAAACATTGTGCTTTTGGTAGATTTTCAGCTTATTTGCAGGTCATCAAAATTTTCATCTTAAGATACAGGAAGTAAAAGTAAAAAAAAAAATAACTTCACAACTAAATGTATGGACCATAGTACAATAATCACTGGCCTGACATCTCACAGACTACAATTAACTCAGTTAAAGGAGAATCCTGAGGTCATTACAATAGTTTGGTTGTAATTAGCACCAGAGCACAGCTGTAGTTACACTGTGGGAGAGCACAGAAAGACGTACCATTCATCTGGATAATTTACAGCATTTATTTTCCTTTGCACACTGAAACAGCTCTGCTCAGAATCAGGAAAGCCAAGGGCCTGTGACTCAAGACTGACCATTGCAAAGTGTGTAGTAATACTACAGGTGTTAAATCTCCCCATAAGGGCAGGCTCCCACTCAGCATCCTTGACCAAGCCTAGAATGCCCATCTCCCCCCACCTCAGGGTGTGAATGACTGACTTATGCCTTAAAACAGAAATATCTGGCAGAAGTATAAATGGGAAAACATTTTGTTGTACTAAATTCATGAAAAGCTTTCCTGAAACAGTGGATCAGGAAACTTTTCTTTGAACAGAAAACTGTTGAACAGCAGCTATGTGATCTCCGCAGCCAGGCATTAAACTACTCAACAGCTGACCCGACAGGATGACTGCACCTATTCCTGCCCCCTCTGGGAGGAAGGATGTGGGTTCAGCTTTTAGTCGTCTCCATGACGGCCCCATGTGCTAATACTGCTGTCATGTCCTGGGGAGAGAAAAGACTAATTACTGACTGCACAGTCTTCCTGCCAGTCCCCCTCGGAGAGCTATACACTGTTAATTGGACGACATCTCTGAAAGGAGCTGAGCTGCAGATTAGACCGACCTTTACCTCATGTAAACACCATTACAAATTAATTTTTTCTTATTTCCTTATTACACTTTCATTTCACAACATCCTTGTTTATGAACACGCTCCATTTAATTTTTAATAATTTAAGGAAAGTTTTCTTAAATGAATGTAGAGCCTCTTAAGGGGATTTGCTGTAAGGACACAGATTCTACATTTTGTCCTCTAGCAGATTGTATTTGATAGTTATTTTATGTAGTCTGTCTCAACAATATAAAATGTTCTTTCTACTAGAAAAAATATTAAGTATTTGACTTAATACAACAAGCCACAGTCATGGCAGCAGATCTGGGAAACTGTGCACAGCAATGCTGTTTGCTATTGTCTATATACATATACATATATATATATACATATATATATATATACACACATACATACATACATCATTAGTTTCTAATGTTTAATATTAATGTTTGTACCAAGGCTGAAGGCAAGCCAACATATCAGCCTCATAGTGGCAATACAGGACAAGTCAGAGGATCATCATAGTCACTAGGCTTCATCCTCGAAATCTACATCTACAAATCTATCCCATAAATCTTAGTATGTCACAGTGATGGTAATTTTATCAGCAATTTGGCTTCCTCATCCCACTTTGTCTAACAATATTTGTGTTAACAGCTGAGACTTTCACTACATAACAAGGAAACAGTTGTGTGTAAGCAGGGCTCTCCATCAGAACACTACCCTAATAACTTGGGGGCAATCGGTGATATACTGAAGGCTGCTGATAGATTCAGTGTATTAACTGATGTTTGAACGTTTTTGTTGATGTAGTTATGGTTATGGTAAATTTTATTGCCTTTCCATGAAGCAGATGGTTGATTGGAGGTTACATGCCTTTGTTGCAGCAAACCTTCCTCCAGCTTAACAACAGCTCTATCCATGCTTCCCCTTTATAGGTTTTTTTGTAATTGCATGTCATCGTGGCATCAGTCACATCACTAAAGTGTACAGCATAAAAGTAATGAACAAATACAACGTATTTATTGAACCCTAGTTTATTGAATAAACTACCTTCTATGGAATCGTCATTTTAAAATCAAGCTAAATTTAACAAGTGGTCATTAATTTCAGAAAGTTGACTTTTCCATACTAATGGAAGATGTAGTTTACACAACAGATGATATTTATGTAAGACTGCATACACACAGGCACGCTCAATCGCCAATGCTGACATGTTAAAAAAAAAAAAAAATGTGCTGCAATATTGAGTAATGTAAAGCTTATCCTGAGAATCCTTAATCTGGAGGGGAAAAAACAATAGACCAAAGGCTAAGTATTCGTTTTGGCTTAATGATATACATGTTATTATTTTTTTATCTTTGGTAATCTCTGCAAAATTTTCAAGTTAAGTAGGAAATGTGTGTTACAGAGGATTAAACATGAGAACTTGTCTAAGCCTCATCAGGAAAGGGAGGAACGTTAGCAAGAGCTGGGATGAGTCTCTCGTACACGCTGATGCCTTTCAGGAAGACTTGCTCATTCAGATACTCGTTGTGATCGTGCAGCAGGATCGGTGTCCGGTTCATTGGGGAAAAGCCAATAGCAGGGATACCCACCTAGAGTCATAAACATAAATATCCAACAAGTCATGGAAAACATAGGAACATTCAAAGAAGATACTTTCTTACTGTCTCGGCTGTGGACTCATACTCACCGCTCGGATAAAACGGCTGTCTGTCGCAGCTGGAAATATCTCCTTTTTCAGAGTCATATTCCTACAGCAGACACTGATATTAGATCTAGCTAACAACAATACAAGGGCAGACCCAGTACACATATTCAGTAATGTTATGGGTTTGTCGGCTGTGACAATCTGGAACATTTCCAAAACATATCCTGAAACTGCCACAGAGTTCTATACATCCAGTAGGAAACAGTGGAAGAAAAGGGGAAAAAAATCATCTTTTCCTCAGCAATTGTAGCCAGGATAGACAAAGCAGTTCTTTCTGAACAAGAGAAATGTATTATGGGAGCTGTGAGAACATTTGCAGCTTAGGTGTGAAGATTCAAGGAGTGAATATATTATAAGGGATGTCTAAGCAAAAATAGAGGGTACAGAAATCTTTCTTTATGTCCCAGTTATACAGTGGACACATTTTGTTCTTGAGAAAATCAGAACACTGAATATTTCATCTAGTGTAAACACATTTTCTGTTGCACAGAGAGTAAAATTATCTGCCAGGTTAAAACACAAGCACACTCTGAATACATTTCACCAGTGCTGATTTAGACATAGTGGTTGGATGTCAAAGTAACAATATACTGAAATCTTTAAGTCTTTTTAGCTTGTGACATCTTGATTTATTTTCTTACATGTTAAGGAAAAAGTGGAGACACGTGTTCAGTGTACTCACATTTCCTTGCAGGTTGCACTGAAGGTGCTCCACCAAGGATCATTCTCCTCTGTCGATGTGATATTCTGGTTCATATGTTTCTGTAAAGGATGGCAGTAAACTTAGCCTTAACAACAGAAGGTCCAAACAGCAGAAATTCTACAGAGTTATGAGTTTAAGTGCACAAACCTGAGCAAATTCATATGTGATATCATCTCCTGCTTCCTTACACCACAGTTTGATCTGTTTTTCAAACTCCTGACAATAATAACAAGTTAGAGGTTAATGAAGAGTTAATGTCGGGCTGAAGGTCAGTCTACAGACAACATCACATTCAGGTGTGCACTCACCTGTAGATTTACTGTAGGTGGTATTCTTAGGTCAAAGCTGACGTCCATTTCAGCTGGGATGACATTGTAAGCTACGCCTCCTCTGACCATGGTCATGTTCACAGTGGTGACGTCACCGAGCGTGAGACACTCACTGATGTTTAACCTGAAATTCACAAGCATGGTAGTAATGAAATCGCTGCAATCACACCACATCTAATTAATCTACACCAAACCTGCGGTTCCTGGTGCACTAAAACCAATTCACTATTGTCGCTCATATTAATTTATGCCACTGTGACACAACAGCAGATAATGGCAGATAAGTCACCTGAGATTAAATAATAAAGACAAATAATCAGAAGTTAAATTTCCTGTTTCTTTACACATCAGTAATTTCCAGTAATTTCCTTGAAATATTCCTGGAGAAGAAATTAAGAAATTATTGGCATGTAAAGCTTAAACAAGCGTAATTACACAAACACTAGATCTTCTTGGACTTTACAACAAAGTCTTAAAACAACAGATCTATTGTTTCAGGCTCTCAGTTATTCTCAATGACAGCTCTGCTATTTCATGACTGCCACTCATGAAATAGCATTTTATATATTTTATACAGACCGGTATCACAACTCCATCTGAAGTGGCTTCACAATCTGTACAGCACACGGCAACCTGCGTCCTTACAACACTGAACTGAAAATGTTAGTGTGTTAACATATGCTGGATGCACACTCACCTGTGTTTCTCCTTTTCTCTGAAGTCCAGGAATGAGTTTATGACTTGGCGCTACAAAGGAAGAATGACAGTGAAGCTGAAACAGTTTACACCACCCAGCAGCTTTCATGATAAAAACTGTTTTTTTGACTAATACAAGGCTTTGACACGTACCAGCTTCTCAGCAGCTGTGTTCTCCACAAACCTAGACCCATGGCCTGGACTGCCTGGGCAATGGATTGTGATCCCTGAGAAGAAGGAGACATTCTGCTTGAGGTTTTTTTCCTGTTGAATCTGACATGGATATCTTCTATTGTTGGTATTCTTTACTTACACCATGGGTTCCTTTCTCCATAAAACACAGTGAAGGCGTCAGCAGGGTTAGCCAGACCTGGAGAACACATATGGATAAATAAAACACAGTTAAATATAACTGTGAAAATCGCATAATGTGGGGCAAATAATAGAGGTTCGTGATGTATCATTTTGCAGCTACATGATTGCGAACTTCCCCAGAAAGAACTGAAAATCAGCACGTTTGCCTTTGGCTTACAAATCATTAAGAGTAATGTGCTATGGTGGGTAATATGATCATATTTCAATATTTGGTCATCAGACTAACCATAGTGACCACATACTTTCTCTGGCTCTGTGCACATCAGACTAAATCAAATTCCGTCTTGTGTATCAAACACCACTGTCTGAGCAGGTTAAATTTGGATAGACAATCATTTTATCAAATTATTGTTTTATGAATATCTTAAAGAACTAAATTGAAAGTTATTCTAAATTTCAGTAATTCATCTCAATGACATCTAAGCAAACATTTAAACATCCAGTCTGCTCACAGTGAAGGACAGAAGCTTATATATAGGGATTAGTTAAGAGAATATTGATAATCCAACAAAGCCATTATAAATACTGTGTCTTATTAAGTTTATATACTATATTAGGTTAGATATACGAGGTTTATAAAAGTTATTATGGGGTTCCCTCAGGGTCACAATGGTGACTATATATGCAAAGCCCATGGTTCAAGTTCAGCTGGACCACTTCTGTATCTATCTCTCTCTACTTCCTGTCTGGGCTATAAATTGTGATGTAGATTTTTATCATTATGACAATAAATGTGGCAAATTATCATTACATTAATTTTAAGTCATATCTCCCAGCCCAACATTACTGTGTATTAATAACAAGAGGAAAGTGATTGTGCCACAGAGAGATTGTTTACATTTTCGTTGATTTTTATGAATGTTTAGTAAGCTAGCTTAGTTTCTCCAGATGTTTAACTGGTTGTTTAACATAAAGCACAAATATTGCTGCCATGCTTACAGTTACAGTTAAATCCTCTTTCTTACAAGATAATGTTCTGGCCACTGTTTAAACTGACCCTAGTTTCACTAAGTCCAAAAACCTGAGTATTCATTAACTTTAACAAAACTGTTATTTATTTACCTTCATCCAGGGCAAAGCCAATGTTCAATGTTTGGAACTCTGGATGCTTCACAAACGTCTCCATTCCCTCGTGACCTCCCACTTCTTCATCTAAAAACATAAACACAAGAAAAAAATTATATTATTTTAAGATAAGTGCTCATATCTGGAAAGATCAATTAACAAGTGTTTAATGCAGTTGGGTGGATCTACTGTCTGATGGGAATGTAATGTAAAGTGGCACAGCACTGGTTTGTGTTTGCTGGGGTGTTTTTTCCAGACCATTTCAATTTAGTAGACAAAACTGAATGTGCTACACCAACACTTGTGTGACAAATAAACAATATTTGTAAAAGCATCACTGTAAAAAACACATTAAACAAAGACTTATTTAGCATGGGTTGTAGTAACTGAATCTGTGTCGTTTTATATATATTTTTTTTTTCTTTTATAAAATTTTAAATCGATTAAAATACAATCCAAAATGAATTCATCCCATAAGCTGACTCAGTCACATTCCTGCTGCCTCACGTTATATTCACCACACATCCATAAGGTTTTTCTCACCATGACACTGTGTAATTAGGGACGATTAAAAATCTAATTTATCTAGCTCTTTGTTTAACAAAGATTTTCTTCATTTCCCCTTCACTCTTACTGAACCCTAAAAAGCAGATAAATTCAAGCACAGGTTTCCTGTTTTCCCAGCAGACATAAAGGCCAGAGCTCACCTCTGTTCAGCTTTGACTGAACAGATGTGCTTTGTCAGCTAACACAAACACTAACGCACTGTGTTTGGAAAAGGAGGATTTATTACCTAGTGTGTTTTATCACCGCGTTCAGTGCATTATCACATCACCAGACTACAAACTGCAGTGCGGCTCTTATACAAAATATCAGAACTGTAATATCACATTGTTTTTAGACCGAGTGTAGAGAGCAACTTAATTTAAAAGAAAGGTTATGTGAGCAGATCATTAACAAGTGTGAAAAGGAGAGTAAAGAATATGTCGGCAAAACGTAGTCTATAAAAGCCTACATTGTCCTGAGAAGATCCAAAATTAATTCATCCCATAAGCTGACTCAGTCACATTCCTGCTGCCTCACGTTATATTCACATGAAACACCTGCGAGTAGAGGCTTTAGGCACAATAGAGAGAGGAAGCAGTCAGACATCTTACCAGGAATAAACATTAAGTGCACAGTGCGCATCAGTTTCCGTCCCTCTGCCTTCAGTCTTCTGACGGCCTGGATGTACCTACAGAGAACAAAGGTAGATACAGCAGAGTTGTGAAATAAAAAATAAGACAGTATGCAGGTTGGGTGAGAGAGTGTTAAAACGAGTTCTCTCAGAATATAATTACAAGTGAAGGTCACAACAACACTAGTCCACAATTCCTGTTTAAGTTATCAAGGCAGTTTATACCCACTGTATAGTTACACATTTCATGTCCTGTGTTCCCCGGGCATAAATGTTGCCCTCTGCATCTTTGAAAGCACTGAAAGCATCGTATTTCCATTGTTCCTGGAGAAGAGATTGATATCAAATCTATTTTTTTCCATGTCTATACAGGTGATAACAGGATGTCAACAGCATAAACAGAAACAGATGTCATACCTGGAAAACAGGTACGACATCTGTGTGGGAATTCAGTAAGATGGATTTCAAGGCTGGGTTTGTTCCCTCCCATGTCATGATGGACACAACTTTGCCTGGACAAACCTAAAGGGAGGTGCGGAAATGACAGAGAGGCAAATATGGAAATATTACTCCTTTGTGTAAGTGTAAGTGTTTTCTACATGGCTTAAATAACCATTGGCGACACACACCTCAATCTTTTTCAGGGGTAGCCCAAGCTCCTCTGCTATTCTGTCCAGGAACCGAAGAGCAGCATCTATAAATGAATAAACAGCCAGCCCAACAGTCTGTGTAAATATTAACAACTAAGACGAAATAAGGGTTCTGAATACATAACATCCATAACTTCTGCTGATACTGTCTGTTGTGGAAATGCTGAACTTTGACAAAGTCTCAAAACCCACTAGAATGTCTCCTTTGGCGTGTTGTGTCTAGCACAGTCAAAACAAAAGTGTATCCTGGAATGAACCTGAACTTACACAAACAGCTGACATCCTCTGAAACCTATAATAAAGAATGACACTAGTCTTTCTGCAAACACAACAATCTCAGCTGCCACTCAATGCAGCACCATACTTTTGACCACAGTCTTTAAACAGTGGGCGGATCCATCTCACCATATGGGGGGCTATGATTCAGTACATTGTATATACTGCCATACTGCAAACAAGGTGATATATTGCATATTATATAAAGAACACACCACTGTATCCAGTATGAGCTTTGGAAATGTTGACTTTTTAATGCAAGTAGAGCAAAAGACAAAATAAACCACCAACCACCGAATAAATTCATTATCACAAAACAAAATATGACAATACTCAAGTGTATCGATATGTTCTCACACCTGCAGTAAACAAGTGAAAGCCTTGCTCAGCAGCCCACAAGCTTAATATCTAACCTCCACAGATAAGAGCTGGACTTTGAACAACATAAGATGATACATCTGATTTCACACTAGATATTTCTGCAGCCAGAGCAATTTGTTTTAAGCTTTATGTATAGTTTTTGCTATGGCTTTGTAAAACCATATGACTTGATGATAATACTGAAGTAAAATAACAGTTTAACATAAACATGCAGTGCACTGTGTGAAACAGATCATTTGCATCCGCCCTCGTTACAGTGAATAATCTAACTGTTTTGATTCTGCCCCATAAGAAATGAGCTACACACACAAACACAAATATGAAAAATAAAACCGTGACATTTCCAAAGGGTGCTGCATGAATCCAGTTTACTGTAATAAAGGTATCTCACCATAGTCGGGCTCCGGGTGCACGGTTCTGATGCGGAGGTACTCTCTGAACAGACTCACTGAGGGGTCCTCTCCCTCAGGACACACCTGTCCGCCTCCGACACCTGGACCATCTTTGTCAGGCAGCATGACTGTTTCCCTCTGAGGACACAAAGATAATGTCACAGAAAGTAAAATACGGCCACACAACACATCGACCAACACTTCAGAGTAACTGAGAGGTATCTAGTCGTTGTGCCTTTTACCCAGAAGAGATGCTGTGTTTAAACTCAAAGAGAAAGTACTCTAACGCTAATGTTGTATCTCCGTTATCCCGTCAGAGGTCAGGTGAGATAAGCTTCAGTTAGCTGTCGTTGCCTTAGCTCGCAGCACATCTGCTAGCGACTGTCTGTTTAACCAACTGTGGCACAAGATGTCAAGAGTCACCCCGCTGGTAATCAAGCCCACACTGTAAGAAGTAAACAAGATTGCATGACCACTAGTGACACGGGTTTGGGTTTATTGCTCAATACTCACCGTGTACACAGTGTACAGACAGCAAGCCTCTCATTCAGATCTGCAGCCTCCGTGTGTCAGCTGACTGGGCCTGTTCCTGCCTTTCAAAATAAAAGTCCGGCCTCTTCGACCACAGTGGATTTAGAAGAAATGTATGTCTCTATACAGTATAATATAATAATCTGTCTATCTATAATATAGTAATATAAAATACATATATAAATATAATTGTATCTCTAGGGACATGGCTTCAGCCAAATTGTGTTATCATGAATGTTCATAACTCTATGTTTGATAAATGTTTCACACAGACCTGAAGCATTAACATTACAATATTTTATTTCAACAAAAATGTGCATGAGCAGAATTTGGGATCACTATGTGAGTGGAGGCGTGACCAAGTCAGCTACAAAAGGGCCACTGAAAAAAAAAAAGATTTCATTTCATGTCTGATGTATAAGGAGGGCAACAACAACAACAACAAAACAACAAACATGATTCAGTGTTTTTATGGACTAACTGCCTCACAGTTTAATACTTTGACTGCTGATTAAGATTCAGTGAGCACACCTCTTAACTCTTGTTTCTCTGTTGCTGTATTTTGACACTTATTTCAGTTTGTCCATGTTTGAGAAAAAACTGTGAGATGTAACGTTATCTTTACAACAGCTAATTTAGGTAGCGCAAGGGTGTACTTCAGCATGTTACCTCTTACTTAACCTTATACTTATTTCACAACCACTGCTCCGGTAGTGGAGGGAATATGATCCCTATTCCATAGGGAATATATGGAATAGCAATAGCACAGTGTCATAGCACATTACTCTTGCATTCAGTTACTTAAAAGTGAAAGTAAAGAATACTCGTTAAGTCCCAAAACTATTTTGAAACATTTAAAAGGAAAGCTTTGACCATTTTATGTCAATATATTTCATAATAACATGTAAGCAGAACCTCATCGTAGCTCTCAACAAGTAGCTAATTTTAGACATCCGATGTGGTATACCCAACCCCAGATGTGCCACTTGCGAAAAAACTAAACAAATGTGTTAGTAACTCTCTTATTACACTGTTTTCTGAAAATAAAACTAAGGCTGGAATGAGCCAGCAGTATGACTTCACAACAAGACATTTACAAAATAAATCAAATACATCAAGACCTATAGTTTTCATCTTGACATTATTTCAACTGAAACAAAAAACTAATAATTTTAGTTTTTATTTTAAGCTATGCACTTATTTATTTACTTAAATTATTTTTTTCCATGATTGTCCCAACTTGGAGCAAATATATTACATATAATTTTATCAATTTATACAAATGTGAGCTATTTTTTTTATATTATGTTATAGAGTCCTTATTATTTCATACATTTGTAGTGAATGTGTTTGCTTTGAAGCTGCAATAGTTAGCACATCTTAATAGAAATCTGTGAAATGTTAATAGAAGATGTTCAAACACAGGCACCTGCTACATTTACATATTTACAGTAACATATATGTCACCTACAAAAATGGTAACACTGAACACATTCCACACTTTTACATGCAACAAGAGACATGAAACACGTTAAACAAAACTTGCAGCTATAAGCCTAATACTACTTTTAAACAAGCTGAGCTGAACTAGTTTCTTTTGGTGACACTGCAGAGAATTTTAAAAATAATGCTTTGATTAGAGCAACATCTGAAATACTATATTGTTAACTGTCACTGCAACATGCTCTTTTCCATTACCCGCAGGACAATGATTTTTGCTCCAGGTGATGATAACATGAGAAAGATACTGCTCTTAGTAGCTTTTAGCAAAACTATCGTCACACTAAGTCGCTGATTAGAGGACACATTCTCATGTTTCTCTTTGTCTCTCTTTTATTTTCCAGCTTTCTACCCCCTTTTCCTCTGCAACACGTCTCATTTGAGTTTGCTGAGGAAGTCGATCAATCCTTGGTGAAATTCTCTGGGTTTGTCCATGTAGCAGGCATGACGAGCTCCCTCTAACTTGAGTATGGAGTGATGAGGAAGTTGTATGAGGTTCTTGTGGGACTGGGCACCCAGATTTGTATCCAGGGCTCCAAACACAATGAGAGTGGGAGTCTGAAAAGCACCAGAGTGAGAAGTCAGGAATGGAGACTGCACAGCATAAAATGTTTTCACACATGTGCAGAACTGTATCATTTAACAGCTTTGAAAATACACAGCTAACAGCAACATGTGTTTTCATGCTACATGAGCAGAAAATGGCTACACTGTTATTGGCTCTTATATACATGCATGCAACAAAAAATGCTACGTTGGGTGAACTTTGAAACAGAGCTACAACTGATTAACTTTCAGTTGATCTTTTAATGTTTTTTAGGCCCACCAATCTGGTTTATGAAATATTAAGAACAACAAATGCAAATGTTTGGTATTTTAAAATGAGCAAATAATTATTCTTTTATTTAGTCCTTTTGGCTTTTGTCCAAAAATGAGCCTCAAGTAACCTGTAATTAGTCAGATTTGCAACCCCAAAAGTCTCATAACCATCAATACACAAAACCATAAATCCACAGAATGATAAAAAAAAATAATAATAATAATTCTGACCACTATAGACTACAAAAACACATGATGTCCAACTCCTGTGGTGCACTACAATGAAAACAACATGTAAACTGTGATAAGTCATTGTAATGTGACAAAATTAAATTTTAACAATGTAAAAAAAAGCCTTTTACAAAATGTCACAGGAAATGTAACAGGTTAAATTCTTCTTTTAAATTAGCAGGAATGTGAAAAACCAACATGCATCATGTCTTTCCCCATTAACGCCTGACAAACCTATTTGGAATAAGATAATTGACTAAGAATCATGAAACTGAAGAACTATCACACACTGTAGAAGGCGAGTGTCAACTGGTTTTTGGTAATATTGGCAAATGGCAAATTATTTTAGGAGTTGCACCACTAAGGCCCAGAGACAGCAGAGATCAAATCTAGTTCAATAGCCTTCATTAATCCAGTTTATGATTGTATGAATTGATCAAATATCAGTATAACTGATTAAAATAACCAACAACGTGACAAAATAGAAACAAACTAAGGTTAGATAGTATTGCATCACTAGAGCAAACTCTAATAAAGCTACCACGTGTCTTACCCTGTGCATGTAGTACTTCACAGATATTTGAAATCAGGAAAAGACCAGCAACTACTATGTTATTGGGCCCCCTAGTGGCTTATTCTGGTCATGCCTCCATAGCATGAATTACCATTTAAAACCCAAGCTCACCAAACATAATTGAAATTTGTAAAAAAAAAAAAAAAAAAAACAATGAAAGAAAGAAAAAGACAATGTAACCTTATTGTCATGAGGAACAGATAGAAACACTTAACACACACAGCTAATGGGATTATCTTTTTATGTGTGTTGTTTCTGTCATTCACCAAAACCTTCCCTCACCTGAATATTTTGGTACTGCTGTGGAGTGTAACTTCTGGTACCGACCGGTGCTATGGGAATGAAGCCATGTAGCTGACCACTGTTCTTCATGAGAAAGGGGATGGAGTAATGCCCGCTCATGGAGGGGCTCAAAAGCACAGCTGCTCTGACACCCAAAGACTCCATGAACCTGGACAGGAGGTCCACTCGATTCTGGTCAGTCTTCAGAGCGTCTGAGTCTGGGGATTTCCCATACCCTCCAAGAAGATATGTTTATATCAATACACTTACAAAATGTGTTTTCAGGTCATTCACATCAGTATTTGTATTCAGTGGGATTTATAATATATACTAATTGGCCTCAGGTTAAGCCAAATATTAGAGCATCAAGTGCACATTTCTTTGTAAGTATAAACTTTTTTGATTTCTACCACAAGAGTTCACTATCTGCTCATAACAATCTGCCAACAAAAACTAAAAGCAAAAACATTTATCTCTGTATAATGAATGAGTTCTATAAATAAGTATACATAAGTTCTACCTGGCAGGTCCATTGCTAAAGCCTGGTATCCATTAGTTGCCAGCAGAGCCATTGTACCCAGTTCTTCCCAGGTTTTGGATGTGTAGGCCTGACCATGCAGCAGAACCACTTGCAGCCTGTACAAATAAAACATTTTGCTTTGCCATCACCTCTTAACAACAGATCAAGATTTCTAACAAGCACAGGACAGTCAAATAAGGCATCTGTGAGCTGTAGATTAACTTCTCACCTTGGTAAAATCTGTCGTCCAGCCCCATCGACAGGTAAAGCCTCTCGGAAAAACAGTGGAGGGTCTCCAGGCAGCTGCCCGGTGCGAACAGACACATTAATCGTTGGAAGTGCAGGAGGAGGGGTGGCCATCAGTCCCATTCTTTGAGCTTCTAGAGATGGCTCCATGCTGCCCTGGCGAATGGATGGCAACAGCAGGTACAGCAGTATCGTAGCCAACAACACCAGGCCCAGAACAACGAGACGATTACGCAAGAAATTCATTTTGTCAGGATGAATGATCTAGGAAAAGTGACAGACAATGAAACATCTGCGATCACATCATCTAGATCCTACTCCAAGTCTTTATGTTTCTTTTCTGCTGGGTTAACTTGAGTTGGATCTGTCTGTGTATGCAACTAAGAAAGAAGTATTTAACTAACAAGTGAAGGCAAAGCAGGTCTTTTAACAGTTGTCAAATAAGATACAGAACTGCAATTGCCACACACACACTTATATCCCAGCTTGATATCAGCTATTAATCAGAATTAATCCAGAAATCCCCAAACAACACACTGAGGTAGGGGAACTTAAACCCCTGCAGGATGAAGAACTAAAAGTATGTTGCATTACAGAAAAAATATAGAGCAAATTGGCGACTGTAACTGTAAAGTACTAACGCTAGCTAAACATCTGCACAATTAGAAACTGTAGGAGACAACATGGGAAAAAAAAGAAAGGTGCAGCACCAGAGGAAAACATACCGACACAGAGCAGATAACCAAACACGTTCACTGGCAGAAGGACGAGGCTGTTTGCTTTATTGTCATGTCTCCTGCATTGCTGTTTGCCAGTGATGGGAAATGTTTCTGGAAGGCTTCGGGTCGATGCTGGTAGTAACTACGTTACCTTTAGCCTAGTGCCTAGCTATGCATTTTTATTTTTTATTTTTTGTTTTGTCAAAAATCTACCGATAAATCCAATCTCCGTTCGAAAGGAGATTAGCGATAAATCTAATCTGTAGACGAGTTATTAACTGTCAAAATGTAAAGTCGACAAAATGCGAAGGTAACTACATAAACATGAGTCCGTCATTTCTTAGCTAATCTACAAGGGTTTGTTTCTCATCGGAACACATTACAGGTTGCACAAATCAACGGCTGAGCGCCATACGTCATTTCCTAGTGAAGCTGTCAAAATAATAAGGACAAGTTTATAGTTTTTTTATTTATTTGATGTGCCTTGCTTTTACCACCCCTTTTTCTACGTGGATTTAGTTTTTGTTATACCTAAATAATTTAATAGCCTAGACGTTCTCCTCCTAGATATATGAACTGGTAACTATTTATTGATATTTCTTCCATCTGTATCTGTTTCATTGTTGTACACATGGTGATGTGAGTGTGAGAACCTCTTGTTGTAATCATTATATCAGTAAATTAAAAAGAAATGATCTGTTAAACAAGATAAAACATGTTTTTAAATGTGTAAATGTTATAAACACTGGATACCCTGAAAGTTCAGCCTTTACAATTTCACCTCCAGTATCATGACATTTGTCACTCTCACTTCCTCCGATATCAACTTGGCATAAATTCTCTAGTTATCTCCTGTATTTTTGCTGTAAAAGTGCATCCATCAGCATATTTGATGTAGAATCAGCCCTACTTCTCCATTTCCAAGAAACACTTTTGAACAAAATGTAAAGGAATAAGAGACCAAAAATTCAACAACCCCAAAAGGAAGTATTTAAGCTCAGGACATCCTTGACAAAGCAGAGTATCTTTGCCACTTATACAAAAAATAAGACGACGCCTTGTATGAAGAAAACAATAACAATAATTATGTTGAAATTTATTTTTTAATATTGAAATTCATGGGTATAAAAGGTGAGTATGAAATGGTTTTAAATACAAGTTTCCCCAGATTTGGTTTCAAAAGCCTATTAAATTAATTTCCTTAACAAAGTTGTGGAAGCAACAAAAACAAAAGAATATTAAAAAACAAAAACACAGCAACATTTTTAACCAAACATTTCATTCTTCATTCTTGGGACCATTTATAATGTAGATATTCGGGAATATTATTAAAGGATTTTATTATTTTTAAATAGAGCCAGACCATTTTTGCATGTTGTATTTTACCCAACAGATGTCATATTATTTCTGATCACTGTAAACCAGTGTGCAAGTCTATTTTAAGTACACCTATACATTTTAATCTGAATTTTATAGTAAGTAGAAAAAGCAGACTGATTTTGCTGAAGCAGATGAAAAGGTTGACATAAATATTTACTCATAAATGAAAAACAGTGGCTGCCTGGCAACCAAAACACATTTTTCCAATCTGCCAATCTCAACTGAAAATGCCAGCGAAAACGGAGGACAGAGGTTTGGATTAATGCAAGAGTGTGCGATAGGAAGGAGCACCCTTTTCAATAAACATTCACAGTGAACACATCCTTCCCACGACACATGAAATGGAAAAATACCACAATATACTGTAACGTACTGCCTGTAAACATACAGGCTCCAAACAGCCAGCAAAATAACACAATCTCACTTATTGTGCATGAAATAAAGCCAAATTCACCTCATCAGGCAACCTGTTAAAGTGCACATCCGCAGCTTACATAAAAAGTATGATTACAATACTATTTGTTTTATTTTACATTTTTCAGTCTGAGAAAAGAAAAAAAAAAAACAGTTTCTTAGCGAGTCCTCACAATTTTTGGCAGCCAAATAGTGTACCAAATAAATACAGGAAATACTAATTATATGTGATCTAATAGCTAAAGTCTAGCAAAGACACTGTAGCTACTTAACAACCTATGAACTGGCAGGACCCTGACACAAGCTGCAGTGCAAGCAAGTCACACTACCTGCTAAAAATTAATATATATTTTTGAGGGACAGATAAAAAAGAAAGAAAGAAATTAATTTGATCACAGTACTATACGCTGGAAAATATCATTTTTTCCACACACAAATATGTTTAAAACACTTTTACTTAATTGTTGGCAATACTTGATGTTTGCATGTATCAGCAAAACTACACAATTACAAATACCTTCTGTTTTCAAACTGGCAAAATACATCATCTAGATGCTTAAACCGAATGTCTGTTTAAGCATATATTTAGATATGAAGTATTTCTGTGTAAATTAGAGGATACCATTAGTATCAAACAAACAAAAAAAACAAACAAAACAAAAGTAGCACTAGGCTTAACTGTTCTGTCCATCCTTTCTTTCAATATACTGTTTCCTTTAAAAAAATAGGCATGATAGTATTAAGACAAAAAATATTGAAAAAACAAAACAAAAATTAGGCAATACAAAAGTGCACTTTGCAGCTAAGGCACATTTCTGAACTGAAACAGGCAGGTCCAGCTGTGTTGTTTCTATAAACTAAAGAGACTTACGGCCTTCTGGTGTAATGCACTTTTTATATCTGAGTCACCATTGTATGATCCATCAACAAATAATGTTGGGTTTAAGCAGCAATATAAAAAAATCATAATACCTAATAGTAAAGTTTCATTGTGATCAGATAAATAATAAAAACATTAATCACCTTTTTTTTCCATAAGGTATTTCTCTGCTGTGAGAGTCACACAGTGAAGCTACAGCCCTGCTGAACATGGAGAGTATACAGTACCTTGACTTCTGGAGGTCAGGGACAGCATGGAGCACGGCAGAGACAAGTGATACTGCTGATTTTTCACATTATGTGATGCAGGTTTGCTGCTGTCAATGCATCAATATCACTACTGCACAATAACTTATCACTTTAATGTGACAAAGTATGAGCTTCCTTTTCAGGGCTGACAGAAAGCGGAAACAGTTCGGGCTTTTCAGTTTCCTTAGTGTAGCAGAGTGAAGAGTCCTATAGGGAGTAAAAAGCAAAGAGACCAGGTCCCCAAGACAGAGGAGCCTCTATTCTTCCCTTTTTCTTTCACAGCACAGGCCTCACCTGTGTACCCAGTGTAGCACTGGCACTGGAAATGTGAGCCAAACAGGGCCTTCTCAGCTTGGCCAAGTGTTCCTGTTACCTTCAGCTGGCCACCATTACTTGTGATTTTGTGTGTTAAAGGACTGAGATGCAGGTACACATCACTGTCAGGTACTCTGCGAAGACAGCGGCCACGGAATTTGCAAAGCACCTGACTGCATTTCTCTGCTGCCGTAGACACATTGAGCAGGTATCGGCCCAGTTGTTCCTTAAGATATGTATTTATGGTGGAGCAGCTCTCCTAAAGAAGTATATACATACACTGTATATTAACCCCACGCCACTGTACACTCAGCTATTCATGATCAAATAAGCAGAGAATAGATACTTACAACACTGCTTGCATAGGAGGTATCCCCCCAGAAGATTATACCTGCAGCTCCAAGAGCAACGCTCTCACCAATGGTCGAGACCAGATCCATCTGCAAAACATTTACAAACACAGTTCAGCAGTAGTAAATGCACTGAGGCAAAGTCAATCATTTAAACAATCTAAATATAATGTTGACCAGTGTTTTATTTAAAGAAAGGAAAGCAAAGTGTGTCAACCACCAGCCAATGTAAAATAATGATCAACAAGGTTGATTCAGTGACTAAACTCCTACATAACAGACAGTGAATGTACAGTATGAGCCTCCTGTGCTCGATGAATTGTTACTCTAGCCAACTAACCTCTGTTAAACGGGTCATCTCATTGATGTAAGTAGGTCGTGTATAAACAAAAACAGGACGTGCTAATCCATCCCCAACAGAAGCCAGTCGCATCGCCTCCTTCACTCTGTTTCGAACAAAGAGGCGTCCAGAATTTGTAGAGCCCAGTACGGATCCCATGTATATAGATGGAAAGAGTGCTGTACACTCCTTCCACAACCAGTTAAGTTGATCATTGCGGGTCATCTCCACCACAGGGCAGCGGCCTGTGTAGTTCTTTAGGCCATTCTTGTAGTCATGGTTATAACAATCTGGAAACAAGTAAAAGCCCCACACCTGATTGGGCCTCAGATTCTTGGCTAATTTCAAGGTGTCCAGCATAAATTTGCGAGCTGACAGCTCAAATTCTTGCTGTGCAACTTTTACGACTTGTTCTGGGGTCCAGCTAGGATTCTTTTTGGCCACAATTTCCCGGGATTTGTTTCGATAGATAGCTTTAACGTCCCAGTTTCTGATCCACAGTGGTCGCCATTCCTCCCAATCAATTACAGCCAATCCTTTAGCCTGTGGATCACGTATATATTTTTTTAAACCGTCAGGCATCTTTTGATAGTGCTCAGTGATGCTAGCAAGCTGTGGAAGGCCTCCGTTCACTGCTGTGCCTCCACGGTCATAATAAGGATACAACCCGAGACGCTCCTTATAGAAAATGGTGAGATTCTGCCGGACAAAGCCTTCATTGGGGGAGGCCACAATGTCAAACTGGCCCAGGGATAAAGTTACACGATGTCGAGGGTCACACTCCTGTGTTGGTGCATTCCAGACAAGAAGAACTGGCTTCTGGGAATATAAAGGCCATCTTGTCTGCTTTGCATCAGCTGAACACAAGCCTGTCCATGATGTAAACAGAGTCAGAAGAAACCATGCCCAGAAAGGCTGACCAGCCGTGGTGAAGAGAGGGTGAAGTACAGTCTCCATGGTTACAGCTCACCTTCTTACTTCCTTCTCTATAAGATAAATACAAAAAAAAGTTGTTTTGTTAAATTCAGAGAAAACTTGAAACAAATATTTTCACATATCTCCACAGATTATCAGACACAATTTTGTAGTGATCATTCATTATATAATCTTTTAGTTTTGAGTATCTCAAAAACAGGGTAAATACTTATAGAACAGCATTAAAGGGTAAAGAGTATTTATGTAATATGCCAGGTAGACTATGAAATCTGTTGGTTTATTGCCAAGAATGGTGAATAGTTGACTAACGTTAGTCGACTTCCTGTTTTACTAGCATTACTAATAAAATTGCTTTTGCTTTAGAAATAAGCTGTGACTACTCCTAAAGCAGTCGATTGAGTGAAAATCAGCAAAAGCAGATAAGTAGCAGACAAGTTACTGCTTTTCTCTCGGAGTACTTTTAACTTAAAGTAAGTTCAGGTAACTTAGCCAAATTAGCTAGCTTAAAACTTACCAACGGGCTAAATTAGCTAACATGTTTCTTTCTAACCTGTTGCGATGAAGCCCAGGACACGGGCTTATTCCAGTCATGTAACGTCCGCTAAATTACTTTTCCAGTGCCATGCCATATGAGAAATAAAAAACATTCAATTCATGGTGATAATTAAAAACTCTTCAGCCAGGCTACTGAGAAATGTTGGACCGAGCACCAGGGACGAGCAACGTTGAGCAACAACAGAGCAAACCATCGAGGTACTTACTGGGGGGTAGGAATTGATAAAAGACGGAATTAATCTTGTTTTGCTATTTATGTTAACACCTTTCGACTATTGATAATAATAACTGAAATAATAGATCGCATTTTACCAAGATCCTATCCCAATCAACCATAAATGTGAGGGTAAATTACATTCCAGCATCGTCCCGCCCCCCGACTAAAGACTGAAATAGTCCGTTCTCCAAGCTCCGCTGCGAATAAAAACGTGTTTCATTGATAAATGTTAAAGTCCACATGCTTTAACATGTGTAAAGTTCCAGGTGAAAAGTAACTTTGTTCGAGTCACAATAACTTGTATGAATGAATGAAGCAGTAGACGTGTACGTACTGATACCAGTGTGTAGCTGCCATTTTACTGTTGTAAGTAACTCTTACTTAGTTTGAGTTGTTAAACCTTATGAAGGCACCTTATTTTCTTAAAACAACAACAAGGGACCTGAGGACCTGATTGTATTTTTTCAATTTTCAATTTTTTAATAACATGTAAAAATAATAATAATAAAAATAATTTTAGTGCTGCATTTTAGAAAAAATAAACAGGATGCTGAACAATGTGTTCAGGCAAAAAGTGACTCACTTGTGTTTTACTTGATATTAATTGTAATATTGTTTTGTAAAACTCATATATATACATTACCACATTTTAGAGGGAAATACTGTGCTTTATTCTCCCATATATCTGAGTGATATTAATTCAAGATAAAATCAACAATTAAATTATCACACATTGTTATCTTTAAGATCATACTTTTAGATCTTTTGATATTCACACACTACTAAGTATATAGTGTATAAAGTATATAATTAACTCACACCAGCTGCTATATAAAGCAATGTGCACATAAATATGTTAATAATTATAATCCAATACACATTATTCTAAAAATTTGTTATCATTGTGCAATAGCTATTATTTGTACTTTTTACTTAAGTACGCCGGTGCTAACACTTCTGTGCTTTGATCTTAGTGCCATTTAAAATACAGAGCTTGCATTTACTTGTATTTTTACCTATATCACATGAAATATTGTGAAATCACATTAAATGTAGTGAAATATAAGTATATCATGGCATGAAAGCAAAAACCCTACAAATTGTACTCAGGTGCAGTATTAGAAGTTCACAGTTTTTTGTTTTGTACAACAGAATTCAGTGATATTAATTACAAACATGCATCAGAAGGAATTTTAAGGTCTAGAGTGTGAACTAAAACATCTGAACTTTAGCCTTCCAGTCAAAATTATCCTAAACTTATTTAATACAATATCAGTTTTATTACTTTAACACCAACATTTATTTAAAACTCAAAACTGATGCTGATTATTGCAATGATATAGTTTTTTCAAATGAACAATACACAAGATGATCACACCTTTAAAACAAAGAGCACAACTAAACCGTATTTTATTCAAATGTTCTATCACTTTCAGTTGAAGTGTATATAGTGTATGAAAATTTGTTATATTTATAGCTTTTTATTTATACATTCTGCAGTCTCACATTTTCTCTAAATTTGCATCCTTTTACTGTGCCTTTATGTAAACCTTTGTTATAAAAAATGACAATAAAATGCACACATTCTTAAATCTGCACACATTTTTAAAACTTTTAAAACATGTCCAAAATCTCTTACCTCTGACGAAAGTAGATCAATCAGTCTATTTAAAATGTTAAAAACAGATCTTCTGTTTAACCTCCCTTTCACAAAATGGCCAAAAGCACTTGTTCATCTTGAGTTGAAACCCAACACTGACTTACATTTAAATTTCCAGCTGACTCCACCTCAGTTTGACCTCTGACTTACAAACATTTGCAGAATATCTGACCATATGGTCGTTCCTCCTGTTCCCTTCGAAGGTACGGAAGGCCAAAGACTTGCCTCTTCATTATCTGAGCCACATTCAAATTTATTGTATGCAGTATAAATTACATTCCACGGGACAGAAAAAAGAACAAAATTTGAATTTTAGTACTAGGCAATATAGCCATTTTAGGAACTTAAGAACAGTTAGACAGGCGTAGATGCCCAAACCTGTGCTTGTGAGTAAAGAAACCAGTGTTGTGATACGCATTATTATTATTACTATGATGATAAGACTCATACAATCTCAAATATACCACTTTTCAAGAACTGCAAAAGTGACCAGAGCTTATTTCTTACCTTTTGGTAAACTTAATCTGATTATCATACCTATGACAATTAATTAAATGCTTCACACACAGCTTTTCATGAAATCAACCTTGTTACACTATGGTAGTAAATGAGCAAAGCAGTTCCATCACAGTTGAGTTGTTTTGTTGTTTTTAAAATGAAAAAGACACTGCGTGGCTGGAAAGTACGTACAATTACCATATATCCTTGTGAATAATACTTTACTTAGCAGTTTCTTGTCTTAAAATATGCCAGACCTTTGTCAGCAAACCCAGAACATACAGTTGATGGTTTGCTGAGTCTTTTGTTTTACCCAACACCACAGTTCACCTTGTGGCCTTGCATATTATTACAGCTTTATGAAAATAAACAACAAAAAGTAATTGTAGTAGCATGTCTCTGTGAAAAGAGGGGTACATGTCCAGGGGGGCAAAAGGTACAAAGGCTTGTGGAGTAAAATTATTTCATGGAAGCAATAAAGTGGAGTAGATGTTTGGCACAGCCCTCTTAATCCTCTGAGCAGAACAATATTGCAGACAGCTTTGTAGAAACCACTTTCCCATGGAGACTGTACTGATGGTTTCACTCCTGTAGTTATTTGACACACGTACACACACACAAACACAAACATAGACACACACACACACACACACTTCCCCTCCAAACAGTACGTCTTTGCCATTTCCTCTGCAGGTGGCCAATTTCATTAGTGGTAAAAGGTCAGGAACATTATTACCATATTTTGGTCGAACAGATAATTAATTTTAGTGTTCACAATGTTTGCCCAAAAGCTGAAATATCCGTTGTTATAAAAGATTATTTGACTATCTTGCTAGATTATAGTTATATAAAGGCTCATCGTTGTAAACCACATGTGATGCTGATATTGAAGAGATTTTTTTCTGGAAACTACCTTCACTCTCCTCATACAGAAGCTACTGTTGCTGTAACATAAATACAACTTAGGTGGCAAAAACCCTTTAACTCACAGAAACATAACCTCAGTATCCCCAGGCAGCTGCATGAATGAAATCATCTGCAACATAAAATCCAGATAATTCAACATAGGATTTTATATACACAGACTATATACACATACTGTATTTTCTTTCCCTGCAGATTGCATCGTCTTGTGAAGTTAATGCATTTTTATCTGTGGTTCTAACGTATATAAAAAAATGACCACGACACAGTTAAGCATTTCAAAATGTAATTAAAAAACATTAATCATAATAAATTAAAAGAGAAACACAGTATGCCAAAGCAGCAAAGAAAACACAATCTCTTATTAGACTCACTGCTGCTATGTACATATGTGGTATGAGGTCACTGAAGCCAGTCCATCATACATCATGATATGATATGACATTAATCCACTTCAGATTTGATGGGCCACTGATTGTCAACTACCTGAGGACTATTACTGATAAGCAGAACCTGCTCCATGCATAATAAAGCAAGTCATTGTGGTGTAAAAAAATAATAATAAACTAATGTGTGCACTTGTTGATCTATACATGACCATGACAGGAGAAAGAACTCTTCTTGAACTCCTAGAGTTCGATGAATCACACCCGAGAACCATCTGCAGCAATAAATCAGGACTCATTTTATCCTGTGTCTGCACACACATTCACACATGCACACAAACCATGCCCTGTAAACCGAGTCGGTTTTATCAACTCGCCGCCCTTCTATATCTTCACTGGTGACCTATTCTGTGTCTAACTGCACACAAACCAAAAACAGATCACATGCAGAGGCTCAGCACACATTGCATTGGCCTGTCCACATAAGGGCATCAAATATATCAAGAGATCATATTATTTTAAATAGTTTCTGGCTTCCAGCTGTCAGGGAAACCACAGGATGGAGTTGACACAGTGGCTAGTCTGAGACACTCCACAGACATGGTCAGGCTTCACAGAGAACAACTGGGAAATCTACATGGATGCACGGGTGGTCCAGCTTTATAATTCCCTGGAAGGACACAAAAGACATTAGAATTATTCTGTCTGACATTATAGAGAATTGGTTGAGTGAAATCCCAATTCTTTATTTTCTCACCTGAGGTGTTAAATTTTTGTGAATCCTCTTCAGCTTGGCTTTTTTACGTCCATTTTTTGTCACAATTGTCTCTTCATAGAACTCGTGGGCTAAGTCGCCATCTTCATCAAAGAACATAGAGCTGCAGCACAGAGGAAAAAAACATCCCAAAAAACACACTGAGGTGACAATGAGTTGTGGCTTGGCAATACTGCAGTTAAGTTTAAGTCGAATAAATTACACATCGTTGTGCT
The DNA here is from genome assembly GCA_900302695.1 of Helostoma temminkii. Taxonomy (NCBI): domain Eukaryota; kingdom Metazoa; phylum Chordata; class Actinopteri; order Anabantiformes; family Helostomatidae; genus Helostoma; species Helostoma temminkii. The sequence continues at coordinate 66,673 of OMLM01000359.1, forward strand.
CAAACTGTATCAATGTTAAAGTTATTAAAATAATAATAATCATCCACAACAACAACAACAACAAAAAAAAACATGGTTTTAGGGTATCAAGCCCACAATCATGTGACCATGAAAAACACAACCAGCTGTTGTTAGCAGTCAGTTAGCCGTCTAAACTACACACAGGAGGTGCAGTGTGTTAAGCACATTAACTGAGAAACAGCAGTAGCTTGGTGACTACAGTTAAAGACACATTTCTATTCATGTTCTTCACATAGTGCAATTCTGCTTTTCTTTGTACTGTGTTTTGCGTATCGTCAGCGTGAAGATCTTCTGTTGCTGAATGTTCTGGTGTTTTCCTGTGTAATGGCAGCTGCAACCCCAGGATTTCCCCTTGGGATCGATAAAGTATCTATCTACATATACTTGTGTTCTGTCCCGTCAAACAAAAAATAAGAGGAAAGGAAAATTGGTTTAATTAACCTTGTAAAAAATACCTGTGCTATGGTATGATAATAAAAACACGAATAGGTCAGAATTGCTGGGTGAACATTGTCCATTTATGGCTCCATGTTACCCAGTGTCAACTGCACCACCTAAACATGAGAATGTTTTCTGTGCAAATGCAGGTACATCTCAGAATTTTTTTCTTAGACGAGAAGAAAACAAAGGAGCCCAAAGTGACTCCTTTAATCACTGCTCCCAGTACATCTCAACTATTCAGTACTTATACTCTTGTAGCATGCAGCTACAGGTTTAGGGTAGAATTTGGAAACTCATAAAATGTCAGAAGGTAAACATAGCACATTTTATAGTAAACTGGGAGTGATTTCAGACAGAACCTATGCTATACAATAATACACTCATCTTAAATGGGTTTGTGCTATATGTGAATAGAAATATCACATGTCCAGGCACTGAGCAGTGACAGCACATTAATATTATTTTGCTGATGGACATTCTGGACACATGGCTAATCTCAAAACAATAAATTCCAACTTGTATGCTTTTTTAAAAAAAGATTAGTGTAAGGAAGTATGTCTTTACCTTCGTCTAGTAAACACAAAAGGTGTTGCACTTGGGAAACTTCGAACTCTCGCCAGTGACTGTTCATTTCCATCTTTGGTTGATTCGTCCACACTACCTGAGCCAGAAAAAGGCCAAAATCCTTTGGATTTGGAGCCACTGCCACCCATCTTCAGCTGCAGCACATTATTTTCTTGGGTCACAGTACGGCCAGTGGTGTTACAGTGTTACTGTACCAGATGAAATGTGACCTTCAGGATACAACATATACATGACATAGAACAAGAAGGAATTATTTATTTTAGCCACATTCTACATATTTATGTGTTTAAGAAATTCAAAAAATATCTGATGTATGTTCAGCATATAGCAGGCCACTGACATGACAGTCCAACCAGGCAATATAGTTTATATTAATAAAGGCCTGCAAGCATCGTATACCTGGCTATACGATGCTATTCAACCAGGTTAATTCAGTATTTGAACACCATGAACACATTAGTTAGCTCTATTTACATGGTACACATTGCTCGGCAATAACATGTTATCAGCACAGGGACAGCCAACTTGGCTAACTTGCCCTAACCGACAAGAGCATTAAAAAAATTGCCCCTGTTTAAATTAATGTTATTGAAGCTGCTGTCACTCTATGTCCGGACTGCCAACATTAGCGTTACCATTAGCTGTCTGTCACTAGCATTAGCCAGGTCAACATGTTTCTATCCGCTTTACAAAATGTTTACTGACGCTGTCACACGCTAACATTGGCTGGTTTGATAAGTGGTGTTTCTCGTTTCAGCCCAGTTAAAGACATACCTAAAGTGGGTTCTTGTCTCTTCGCGGGAACGAAATATTTGACGATTTTGTCTCGGTGGGCTGTTAAATCTGTACAAAGACCTAATATCACTCCCTACGCTAGCTGTTAATGCTAACTGACGTTATTCTTCTGCGTTCTCTGACGCCTCGTTCAGAAACGTGATAGTGAGTCGTCGCCACCTGGTGGAGCGGAGTGTGAACGGCAGCTGCTACAGTCTGAGTCCTTTTAAGTAACGAACATTAACTGGGAGTAGAGTGGATGGTGTTGTGACAGCCACAGATGTGTAATGTGATAATGTGCTGTTGTACATGTAAAACAAGCACAACAATGAAACCATATCATGATTTATTGTCATCATTGTGGTGGATAATTATAAAACTAAATCAATTTGACACGTTCAAGTGGCAACAAAGCAAATGCATTAATCAAAACTCAAATGTCTTTAATATCAATCAAATCAAGCAGTATATGTTTTCAGGTAATGATTTAAATCCATTTTTTTTTTTTTTTTGTCAATCCAGTTCACAGCAGTGGCTCCACTTGCACAAAAGATGTGGTTCATATTAAGGGGAACAGCAGCATCCCTGCTTCATAAACAAACTTTATTCAAAATTATTGTCTGAGCTCTTTCTTTCCATTTAATGCTGTAAAATTATATCACAGGAGAAGAACCTAAATGTCACATAATGTTCTTTATAGTGTTGCACCACTCAACATCAACCAGGGCTATTAATCCTGGCCATAGCCTGCTTCATCTTTTCTCTAGCAAGAGCATAGCGCTTCACAATCTGCCGGACATGCTCTTCTTCCTCACGCTGCAGGATTCGCAGGAAGTTGCACAACTCAGGGAAGCTAAATGCATCCCACTGTGGAGTAGAGCAATTATTCATGTAAAAACACTTCAATACACAGTACATATATTGTCTTTTAAGAGTATGTTGAGACAGTTATCAGGTTAATGTATGCTCTGATCCAAATGAAAACTTACGTTGACGTCTCCTGTCTCATTTTCTTTCAAAACCAGACTCAAAACCTTTTCACTGGGACCAGCACACAAGCGTAGGTAAAGTGGGCATTCATCATCAGACAATTTACGCATGGACACTGAGGGAAAAAATAATCACATTCAGAAAATAATACTTAATACTGCCTTGTCCAACAATAATTTTATTACCTTGACTTTGTTTCTCAGTGCGTTCAAACAGAGCGAACTTGGCTGGGTTGTCCACTACAGTGAACTTGTTGAGCAATGCCTCGATCACCTCTCGTACCCGCGTGTGGGAGCTTATATGCAGGTGCTTTGCAGTATCTTTGGGGAGGTAGAATGATGTCCGACGTTTCATGCATCTGCCCTGCTGATCTTCTTCCTGCGTTGAGCAAAGGGTCTGAGGAGGAGGGAGGGAGATTGGACGAACTAATTGAAAGTGGACCTTGATGAAACCAGTGTAGGACCCGTCTTTATTCTGCAAGGGAGGAGAAGGGGATTGAAACGTTTTGTTTTTTTTTAATACAAAATAATCTGCAATCTACTGCAAATTAATTACAATATATTTCCATGGCTGATTGTTCAGGGAAACATATTTATCACTCACAAACACCATGTAGAGATTGCTGTTGATCTGAGAATTATACTCCTTAATCTTCTGTTGAATCTCACCAACACTTAAATTCTGTTTACCCAATTCGATGGGTTCATCCTGAAAAGAAAGAGCAAAATGACGAATTGGACACATGATGTTAGCCGATAGCTTTTCCTTGTAACTGAGCTTTAAGGGTAATGACAAAGTAAAACAAAATGAGCCTCTTAATCTGTCGTTATAAAATGGAGCTTCACATGCTTCAGTGCCACCAAACAGAAAGTGACAACAACTTTGTACCTACAGGTGAACTATCCCACAGTTTTACTGCTGACCTTCTGACCTTGTGAAAGACAGATGGATGTGAGCTCCGAGCCACAGTCTTCTTGACTGCACAATGAGTCGCTTACAGTTCTCCCTCAGGTCATCAAGATTCAGGCTCAGGTGAGAACACTTTGACCTCAGCATTTCTGTTTGCTCCTCGCTGACAATAAAGCCTCATCTCAGGTCAACCTACTCCCAGTGAGAACTGCTAAAATTATCACTGGATCCAAACTTCCTCTTGTTGAACAGTGTGAAAAAAATGTACAGTAATAAACCTAACTCATGTATTAATGGATGTATATTCATTTCAAATATTCTAATTTAACCAAGAAGTATAATTTATAACCTCCCTCCCACAACTCCACCACCAATTCCTTTATTTATGATATATTCAGCATTCTGTTTCTTTCCTGTTGGCTGAAACACATCCAAAAACACA
>OMLM01000359.1:70854-81768 GCA_900302695.1 Helostoma temminkii
TAAATTCTTCTCTGATTTTTCAGTTGTCAGTAATAAAGAAAAAATTAAAAAATTAACTGTCCCCTCCCTGACTTGACTTTCTGTATAGATGCCTTGACAATGGGAAATTATAAAACCAGTATCTTTGGGGACATATGCTACAGTGAAACATAGTGGACAGCAGTAAACAATCTGCCAGCTTATAACTGCTTTGAGCTGCTCATCTACATAATATGAACAGACACAGTTTGAGGTTTGAATTATGCAACAATAAAAAAAAAGCTTGTTTTGACAGTCTTCAATCTTTGAATCACGATATATTAATATAATTTTTCTTTCTAAATGACCTGCATGTCTGAAAATGAAACAACCATAGAAAGACAGCACTGATTTCTACACAAATGTACGACTCATAAATACGCGACTATAATTGTTATCACTTGGCAAATTAAAACTGTTCCTCACCACATTTGTGTCAGTCTCGATGGTGTCGACAGAGAAATCTGCCTGGTCTGTTAACAAACTTCCATCTGTGCTGCAGTCCAGCTGGATGAATGGTCGGCAGCGGTAGTGACAAGTATAGCTGCAGTCTGAGAGAGAGAGACCATTAGAGCGTGTATAGAGTTTTCTGTTGAGGATCTTCTTCAGTAATGTGTGTCACACAAGGCCAGATCCATTATTTATGCTATTTATGTTATATGAGCAACACTCCAATATCTTTGTATGTACTAAAATGTCCATAAAGGTATGTTACTAGTAGGTTATTATTACTCTTTATCCTGTTTGTTTCTAACTGCTTGTTTCTAAATTCCCAGATATTCCAGAGCCGTATCTGTACCTACAGTTAAACCATGACGTTTCCCAGAGCTTCCTAAGCTCTGTGATAAAGTTTCTAATGAATGGAAAAAATAACATGAGGATCCTGCTCTCTAGCTACACTCAAAAGTGAAGATATTACAGCTCTGTTGTATTTAGATGGACATGTCTCAGTTCATGAAGGGTTAGAGCTGATAGTCCTTAATGTAAATATTATGTTTCATTGTTGGTGACCCCACCAGGTCTCCTTAGAAAGATTGGAATTAAGTTTTCCAGGGTGTGACATCAGAGAAATGAGTGTAAAGCAGTTCATATTGACCTATGTGAACTATACTTCGAGTTAACTCGTGTGAAGTGTGAACTTGCACAATCTCATGTATATTGTACTACGTGTACTGTTTTATTGTCATATTCCAAGTCATGAAATATCATTTAAACTTTGTACAAATTCATATGCAGAAGTTACTCACTTGCACAACATAAACCCTGCTTATAAAGCCCCCAGATGAATTCTCCACACAGGTCACACCAGGTAAGGTGAGTGTGACTGTAGGGCTGGAAGTTATGACCCAGTGCAACTTCTCCTGTGTGACAGCTGGGTGCTCCAATACTGACGCTGTCTCCAATCAGACGGACAACATGGAAGGAGCTGGGCTGACCTGAGCTTATGGGAGGCAGGGCTGTGCGGGCCGCAGGAGCAGCTAGTTCGATTGGATCATTTACGCTGAGGTCCTTCAGCTCGATCAGCTCACATTTAGACATCCTGTCCGTGATACAAGTGAGTGTTTGCTGTCCATGAAGAAGTATAGGTGTACATTCAGCCCTGAGAGGAAACAGCATTCAGGTGTGCACTATCGCATCCTTTACGAGGATGTTGTGAGTGTCAGGCTCAGAACAAATTCAATCTGTTTCCAGACTGATATGTTTTGCAGAGGAACAAGTGGCCATCAAGTTGTACTGTAAGACAATTTTAAATCATACGCAAGTGGGTTATAATGCAAAATAATGGTACCAAAATTTCATAAAATCAGTGTTTTATGGTGAACACTTTACACAGAGAAAAACAAAAGATTAACGTTGGTTATCTGGTGCCAGGATTCATATGATTATAATAAAATGTGGGACAAGAAGATGAGTATAATCCCATGCAATCCAGGGACATCTCATACTCTTTCAGCTTGTTCATTAAACTAAACTGCATATTTTTTAAATAAAATAAACAATCATTGGAGTAATAATATTTTACTCATGAATTCAGAAAGCACAGACTTAAGTTAAAACAACCAATTCAGAAATAAATGAAAGTAAAAAGCAAACAACCGAGACATCAAACTATAAATGTATTTAATTCTATGTGCATATAACAGCTACAGTTGTGTGTTAGTGGTGGAATGTAATCAAGTACATTACTTCATTACTACATTACTCTAATATGTTCACTTCTCCACTACATTTCAAACATTTCCTCTCACATTCACTTTGCAGCTACAGTAAGTTTGATTGGCTTTACACAGAAAACACATCATTGTACTAAACCCATTGCATTGTTGTAATAGGTCATATCTTATGCTTTAGTATAATGTTGATTTCTATATTATAAACAATGCAGTTTGCAACTGTAGCCTATAACAATGGCAGCTGTTTCATTCCACTGCACAATGAGCAGGCCTCATGCCACATGTTACTGTTAAGTTCAATACTAAACTATTTTTAGGTTGTGATTTTATTACTTTTAATTAGGTCAGAATACAAAACAAAAAGACAGGCACAGGTTGACAGAAGCTACTAACACTGTACCTTAACAAGGACATGAGCTGGAAACACTGAGCGACTCAGATCTGTGGGAAGAAAAACTGTAAAATGTTCACAGGTGCATCTGAAACTTAGTTTCGTTAGTTTTCCCATGCAAGAGCATTGTGACTTGAATCTGAACAACCCGGCTCTTTCTGCCAAGTGGGTCACCACACGGCGCAATTTTTCTCACAGGGCAACAAGAGCACATTGTAACTGGGACCATCCTGCATATTTTTTGTCTTTGTCATATCTGATTATTTTCAAGCAAAACTATACATGTAGCTCAGTGGCCTGCTTATATGCCAAGCGTGAGGATTATTGTTTCATTTATCATTTGTTGCAAAAAGCAGCTCAGTGTGTGACAGGACAGCCTGGTTTAATCCTGCAGGCTGAGACGGGACCAGAAACTCAGTTGACAGTGACACCGGAACAAATGTTCGTGTTTTTACAGACAAACAGTTAAAAAACGATCTTACCTTATTCAATTCATCAGCGTCGCTTATCGGGAAGGAGATTTGGAGAGTGATTTCAGTTTGTGGTTGAATTCAGTCTTTTGCCCGGTGCACGCACTTCGGTTTGCGCATGCACAGTGTGAGTGTGGGATTACAGTCTAATCTGTGTATCAGACCATCCCGACAGGAAGAGGCAGGAGTCTCTATACTCACACATTAGAAACGGGCTTTAGAGCAGAGCTTTAAGTGTAAAGGAGAGACCAAGCAGCTACAATGCATTATGTTATACTGGTTTTATGAATTGTTAATAAATCATGCTTTAACATTTACAAAACAATTAAGAAAAACAACTTCTGGTTGCCAGGTTGTGAAGAATTCCTTAAATTCCTTAATTACAGTTGAATGTTTTGGTGGTTTAGCAGAAACAATCTTTCCCAAAATAAAAAGTCGTGATTTATTACTAAAATAGAGTGTAAATTGTCAGAATAGTGCCTCTATTTCCCTCTAAATGAACCAGAAGGGGTCTCTCTATAAATGGCGAGGGTGTCACTTTGGAATGATTAGACTGTTTAATGTTTGATTAGGGGCCATTTGGAAACGGCCCAATGAGGAAAAAGGCTGCAGGCTGAAATATTGGGGCAGATGGACGGTCTCTTTTTCTACTGTATCATCTCTTTCTAACAGGCATGGTGGAAACAACCAGGCTCATTTTGAGTACCACTCTCTAGTTTTTTCTTTATAGAAAGAAGAAAGCATTAGCGTACTAATAAGCAATGCTATTTTTATAATGTAGGGTTTTGCTTCAAAAGTACCAATAATGTATAAAACCAAAATGTCAAACATAATAAAAGAAAATTCTCTCTCTTTTCAGTTGGACTCCAGTAAATAACAATTTTAAAAGAAGGAAAATTTGGAAAATGGGAAAATTGCCATTGTGACTAGGACTATAATGTTGATTATTAGTGCCATTACTGAGAAAAACATAACAGCACATCATATTTTTAGAGAATTTATAGGCTTTTATGTAGAACCTTAATCTGCAATGAACATGTTTACATTTCTGGATCCGTTGTCCTGGATGTCTGATTTGAATGTCAGTTTGTTACCACAGCCTTAACACATTAGCCTTGTCCGGTCACTGGTTACAGTGCCAGTTTGTGCCAGTTTGATTCCTCTGGGAAAAATAAACAAAGGAGTGCGCTAATCTAAATAAACAGACAGTGGACATGTTAGAGGGAACAGGGGGAGACAGTGATGTCCTGGATGAACATGCTGTTAGTTTCCTCCGCTGTGAGCTCAGTGTGTAGTGGCCTTGCAGAGTCACGAGCTTATTAGAGAGTAATTGGAGCACAATAACACATGAACGACTGGCAGAGTGGTGGTGGTGAAATGAGTTGTATTAAACCGAGACATATTCATACATGCACACAACATCCACACAAGCGATGGGCATGTGACTTTAGCACCTCGAATACATGTTTACCATTTGTATTAATACTTATAATACACCACTTCTTTCTTCTGAAGTCTAACTTTGTGTAGGCGGGTTCTGGTGCTGCTACATTTGGGTAATCTCTCCAGAAGGAATCCAGGTCAGTCTAGACCAACTGAGTAAAGTTGTCTAGGATCAGGTATATTGGCTACAAAATAATTCTTTATTTTTTAATTTGCGGCAATGCGTCATACCTTCCGCCATGTTGGTTCGGGGAAGCCGTGCCTTTTAATTTATGTGTTAAATGTCGGCCTCTATCCACAATTAAAATCACAATACTGCAATTCTGAAATTTCCGACGTACATTCTAGTAATTTGGTTTGTTTCACATGTCTGACAAGTTTGTGATACAGGAAACTAAACGCAAAATGCGGTTTGCATAACAAAATGATGCTCCATACCATACTGCATCTTATGTAACAACATTAATGTTCTTATATTCATGCCAAACCTATAATGTCTCAATTAAAAAATAATGCATATTTTTATTAATTCTATCACATTGTAAACTATTACTACCAGAGGCAGTAAATAGTAAATTTACTAAAGTAATTTTTAATTAATTTTCAATTTCGAGGATACTTGTACTTTACCGGTGTAGTAATTCCATTTTATGTTACTTCAACTCCACTACATATCAGGGGAAAAAAAATATATAAAATAATATACTGTCATTCCACTACATTAACTTTAACAGCATTGGTTACTAGTTACTTGTAAAAAATATGGTAAATTAATAAAATGCTGATGTACCATTTATGGATCAACCCCTGTCACTATATAGGTGGTAAAATCAGGCCCACCTTTACTACCTGCTGTTTTTGTTCTGCAGTACATAGGTAACAACAACAAGGACTTCTACATTTATGTTATCAACAGCATCAATTCCTACTTTGTTTAAAATACTCTGTTTTCTTAGTGGAGTACTTTTACTTTTACTTTTATACTTGGATCATGTACTGTAGTACTTTTACTTGAGTATAGAAATCATATGGTACTTCTATCAAAATACTTGCAATTTTGCTTAAGTATTGAGTTTGTGTACTTGACATTATCATCATAAATTATCATATCATCAGAGAACTACAGACTTAGTAAAAAAAAGGAAAATAAAGTACATTATCAGTAGAATATAGAGTTGTTTTAATTTTATGTCTACTGAAATCTTCTTACTTTGCTCATTCACATTTACAGTTACATACATCTTCTCTCTTGTGTATCAGCAGCAGTTGTGCAACACTGCCTAGTAACAAAGGCACCAGGGAACCTGAGAGCTGCATGTTTCTACAACACATTTTTCCCTCATCTCACAGAAATACAAATAAAAAACTTGAGTTTTTCCTTGAAGGAAGATTCAGCATGTTGTGCTTAGCCAGACTTACCTCTGACAATAAGTGTACAACATTTATCAAGTAATGAACTGGATAAAAAAACACCACACAGGAACAGAAAACTGATGTTTCTCAAGCTTATCATCAATCAATCCAGTGAATGTAGAACTGAACACCACTGAAACTTTAAAACAAATCTTTCCGAAGCCATTGAATTAACTATCTTCAGTGTGGTTAATGGATAGATGTAAAAGGAAAGAAACAAAAGCAGGTGGTGCCTTTGTAAAATGTTATTTCTTTGTGCTGGTTATCTGTACTTATAAAAAGTGATATCTACTATCATTTACTAGCTGTGTACATTGTCTCAGGCTGATGCCTGATAATGACAATGGGTCACCAGTAATAATACAGATTCACTCACTGGCCACTATACAATCAAATCATCATTTTGCTCAGTTTTGTTGAAACTGTCAGAGCTGCTGTATTGGATTGCATTATACTGTAAAGGTGTACCTAATAAAGTGACCAATGAGTCCATCTATTAGCTATCCCCATTTGGTTAGGCTGGCAGGGGCTGGAGCTAATTCCTGCTTATGTACGGTGGGAGGGAGTCTATGATCTGGACAGGTTGCCAGCACTAACACACAATTGTCAGAATTGTTGCTGATTAATTTTCAGTCAATTGATTTATCAACTATTAGTATACACCTTAGTATGTACATTAAATATACACTGTATTTACATAAATTACACAATATTGCTGAGTTGACATATTGATCAACTTAAAAATAAAAATAAATTCAACTGTCGGAGAACAAGCTTTGATCTTTCTCAAGCATGTGCAGAGCCTTTATAAGAGACCTGCATGATGTCAGTGCTGCTGGAGACACCTTCATGTTCGGAGTGTGGACGTTTATGTGCTTTCTTTTGATGCTGTCGGCAGCTTGTAGATATTCTTTTCCCTTTACATCCTTTAGCTGAGGTTTGCAGCTCCATCTCAGAACTGCAGCAGGACTCATGATGTATGCCTGCAACAGTTGTTGAGAAAATATTTTTCGAGAGGGTCAGTATTTATTTTTAGAAAGATATTTTTCACAATTAATGGTCTCACATTAATTTAAACCACTACTAAATGATACATTACATTATACATCTTTTACTGGAGGGGTCAGGGCAATTCAACCAACCAGAATAGAAGTCAAGCTTCTGCTGCAGTTCGTCTGTAAGCATATTTCTGCGTTTTAAATCCTCCAACAGGATTTCCACTGTCTTTTTATGCCTTCTTTCCCGATCCTTGGCATTCCTTAAGTCCCGTTGCAACTCCTCCAACCTTTCTTGAGCTTCAGTCAACTTCTTTTTTACTTTAACTGGGTCAAGGGCATATTGGTGATCCTGAAAAATTATTTTTTTTTAATCCCAAATTGCAATTATTCTCCTGATTTTATACAAGCGCTGCATCCTGTGATATTTAACAATAACATTTGTGTCACTCACTGAGTATGACTGCTGAAGCTCCTTTGATGGCTGAACATCTGGAATTTCTGCAGCAGCTTTTTGTGAGGTCCTGCTTGTCCTAGATTTACTGGGCACCTGACATGAGGTAAAAACTATTAAAGGCACAATGTAACAGCATCTATTTACTGTTAGGTTTAGAGGGCAATGCATGTGTTGGTGTAAGATCAAGATTCTATGAAAAGAAATGTAATTTTTGACACTAACTTTGGAAAGATGTTCTGTGAATGTAAAAACTGAGGGGACCACTCCTTCCTTTAAACGAGTCGTCTGTCCTGTCCTGTCGAAATCTTCTGACTGGAAATGGCAGCTGCAGACCACTGAGCGGTCATTTGGAACAAAGTTTCTTCTCCTTACTGCTGCTGTCCACGCCCGTCTTTTAACTTTATCTTTTGGGAACCTTTAAACAAGTCCATCACAAAAATATTAGTTCTGAATGCGTTTGTAGCTCATGTTATGCCATTAAACAGTTGTAAACAAACACTTGAGACAAATAAGGGTTGACTGCTTAAAATAATAATATACAGCGACGTAGCTCATTCATAAATATAATGCACCAATATGATTTATTGTTTTAATAAACATGTAAAGCGTTTGTTAGCGTACTTATTAAGGACAGGACATCATATTAGCTTAACAGAATGATTAGTTGTTGTGTTATGCCAAATTATGCGTTCACAACTGCAAAATATTATAAGATAACTTATCACCTGTGAAATGTAATTCCCTGTTCCTTGGTTTTGGCATTTCTTTCATTAGAACATCCAAAAGCAGCACAAAAGTCTGGCATTTTCTAATAAATTAACTGGCCAGAACCGCTGCAATATGGCGACGATAAAGACGTATCTCACAAACCGGATGTTTTTTCTTTTTCTTCTCTGGATTTTATTAACGGCTAGCGAACCAGCTGCAAGCGCATTACCGCCACCTACTGACCGTGACAGTGCCGCTAAAGAGCCTAGTAGTGAATACATGATAATATTTCTTTTGTGTCTTAATGCTGATATTTCTTCACCATATCTGTTGACTTCTAGTAGTAGACATATATTTAGTGGTGGTAGTAGTAAACATAAACATTAAATACCTAGACGCCGCATTGGCTGCCCGGTGCTCATTGATTTGGCTTAGTTTCCTATTATAACTTATAGCTTATTTTCCCATATAACGTTATGCAATTTAATATACATGAAATATGCAAGTTTTTTTTCTCTTCACAAACAAGGTCATGAAGAAAATCTACCTGCCTTTGGAGAAAGACAGTGAGTCTAGTGGAGATTTTGCATCCATAGAGGTGTTGAAGCTGAGCAGGGATCATCTGTCGACCAGAATAGAAACATCTTCAGAAAGGACTTTAACAACCAGCCACCTCTAATCCCACAGGTAACTGTTAGCAGTGAGTCTTCCAGTCACAGTAAGGTACAAAAAGGATTCGACAATAGCAGCTTTGAAATTGTTCAGAATCCTTACCCATCACCAACAACAGTCCACTAGTCACCAGAGCAGAGGGCTAAACATGAGAGCCTTGATGACCTGCAGGACTCAACTTATTTTGGACCTAGGTCAGAACAGTTCCCTTGCCATCTTCAGCCACCCAGGATACCCATCTGGAACAACAAGAGTCACAAGAGGACCGTTTACGCTTGAGTAGCATTGGGATGGGGATGGAATCACAAACAGGACAATTTCCAAGAAGATCGACTCCTGCGATAAGCAATTTTGGTTCCTCAGGAGGTGATAGTGAGGATAGTGGATTGCCAAAGGGAGGTGATGGAGTTAAGGCTAAAGGTTAAGGGAACCCAGACAGACTCGCTGGAGCCCAGGCGACTCCAGAGCCTGGTCCATGCTAATCGCCTCTCCTTCATGACCTCTTAGATGACACTGAGTATGGGGAGGATTACATCAGTGCCATATTTCATTTACTAACTGACTACATTAGCATGCAGAGAAGATAGAAAATCAACTGGAGTCACTGAATGATGTAAAGGCTGAGGTTTCCCAGGTGCTGTCAAGTCAAGTCAAGTCGGCTTTATTGTCCTTTCAACAATATACAGGGCAGTACACATTAAAACAAAATGTTTCCTGGGACCAAGGTGCTACATTAGACAGACATTAGACATAAATTAAATTAAAATTTACACATACTAAAACTAAAATAAATGTAGAAAACTATAAATATAAAAAAAGACAAGAACAAGGAACATTAGCGTCGTCCAGTACAAATGTGCAAGATGGACTGTCCATGTGCAAGTAAGATAAATAATATTTCAAATGTAAACGCTGTCATTGAGGTAGACAATGGTGTGCAAAACAGCAGTTTGTGCAGAGTTTGTTAGGGGGGTGTGAGTGTATGTATGTATGTATCAGTCCAGTTCTTTTGTGTTGAGAGGTCTGATGGCTTGTGGAAAGAAACTGTTACACAGTCTGGATGTGAGGGCGCGAATGCTTCTGTACCTCTGTGAGGGGTGTGTGTGTGGTCAGCCACAATGTTGCTGGCCTTGCGGACGCAGCGTGTGGAGTAAATGTCCATGACAGAGGGAGGAGCGACCCTGATGATCTTCTCAGCCGTCCTCACTATTCGCTGTAGGGTCTTGTGATCCGAGACAGTGCAGTTCCCAAACCAGGCAGTGATGCAGCTGCTCAGGGTGCTCTCGATGGTCCCTCTGTAGAAGGTTGTGAGGATGTGTGGTGGAAGCTGTGTCTTCCTCAGTGAGTGAAAAAGGAGTGTACTGTCCAATGACTGGATGAAAAGGTCCAGCAGCCTATTAGCAGTGGTGGACAAGGGTCTGTAGGGAGGAGGCTGGAGCCTCTCAGTGGTGTCTCTTCTTTTATGAGCCACCCTGTAACTCCTTCTGGGTCATCAGAGCCTCAGCTTTTGTCTGCACTTGGTCATCTTTTTCCAGGGACCAGCACTAGTGGACGATGAAACGCTCCTGGTGAGCAAAGAGAAGCAGGAAAGCTCAGGTGGATTCAATCTGAGCCTGAAGAGTGTCTCTGAATCCAAACAGCTGAATGTTTCTAACACTGCAAGAGACTGGACAGTGTCAGTCTCCAAAAGTAAAGATGGAAAACTTCCACATGGAGTCCCAAAGCCTTAGAAATGGCTTTTGGAACATTTTCCAGACGGATACATGTCAATTACTTTGTTCCTCATCTGACATTTTAACATGCTTCACTTTGTCAGAAAGCTTCTATTTAAGGGATTTCTTCATTCAACAGGTCTGGCAGTAATCAGGTCTAGGTGTGGCGAGGGACATTGAACATTGAGCTTTCCAGAAAATCACAGTTCATTTCTGATTTAGCAAGAGGGGGGCAATTACTTCTTCACATAGGGCCGTGCAGCCTTTTCCCCTTAATAAATGAAATCATTAATAAATCCTGATGGGATAGCATCAAAAACAACTGACAATTCCTTTGTCTGTTAATAATAACAAATTTGACTGAAAAATTGACTTAGTCAGTAAAAGTTTTATATTTACCTAAAATATGTCAGATAAAACGAGGAGTGAAGTTATGCTTAAAATTAATAACCAGGCCTGTT
>OMLM01000359.1:81810-98866 GCA_900302695.1 Helostoma temminkii
GATTATAAACCTATTATAGATCTTACCAATATTGTAGTTACATATCAACAAACAAAATTCCCTATGGTGGTCGGGCATTTAAGGAAACGCCTTATCCCTTAAATCTAAAAAGTGTAATTTAAAGTTGCAACATCCCCCAAATTTAGTCCACTCATCATAACAGTTTTTTCAGATAATGGAAAAATATTATGATAAATAAAAGAGTTAGCCTATAATTTTCCATATGTGAGATGTGGAGACAGTGCGGTGTAGATTATTGTCTAGAGATGCTCTTAGCTTTTGGAAGTACAACTACTACTAAGTCCCTCTCACAACAGGCCACGTTGGAAGACGCGCAGTTTTTTTTTCATCGCGGTTTTACAAGCCGGATGCTGTAAAGAAGACTTCCGGGCTTTCCAGTTTCAGAATAAAGGCGTGCAAGAGTTCTTCCAAATGTAAAATTGGATATAAATCATATTTAATGATACAGAGTAGTTGACTGTTACAGCTCGTTTTCATTTTGAATGAAGAAAGACGTAGTTTGCTTAGATAATGAATAGTAGATCATTGACTTTCTAAAAATTATGATAATGAAGAAACGGTGGTTTTATTATCGAGACATACTATGAATAAGTATGTGGAAATAGTTTATGTCTTGCTAAGTGGCAGATGTCTGTCAAACCTCTTGAACAAGCAAGAAAGATAAAGATTTCCCCAAATGATAGATACAACAAAATTGATACGAGGCTAAAACTGTGTATTTTTGAGCGGTACAGCGATTTATTCTGAAAATTCGAACCGGAAGATGTTTCGGACTGAGTTCCGTATCAGCATATTAAAAGCTTGTTGGAGTGACACTTGATCACATATTTACTCATAAATGATACAAATACAGCTGTGACACGTGTTTGGTATTGTAGGCTTCTTAAACACTGATGTGTGTGTATAAGTGAAGCAGAATTTGCAACAGGGGAAGGTAACTGACCAACTTAACTTTCCCACCATCACTTCTGCTTTATGTAAGACGTCTGAAACTTGTCTTCAACATGGTTCACAACAAGGAGTCTGACTCTGAACCTGGGATCTACGGTTATACCAGAACAGCTTCCGCACTGCTGACCCACTTCATCTGCATCGTCTTCACTGTGTGCATCGCTCTGCTGTCTCGACCGGGTTCAAGTGAGTTTTTCTGTTATTTTATCGTGACTTAAACAACAAGACACTGTCCCCCTGTGTATGCCATTTGTTAATTTGATATCCTCTATTTGTATTCCTTTAGGTTTGTTTTCCTGGCATCCTTTCTTCATGACACTGGCTGTAAGATGGAATTTTCAAAATAAAATCACTAAGTTGTAACCATGTTAAATAATTTCACCAAAAATCCTTTCATTGTAGAGCTTAAACAAGTTAACGTTTAAAACAAGTTATTGTTAAAATTGATTTATCATTTCTCAGAGCAAAAGGTGGTCTTGCTTTGACCACTGATGACATTACCTGTCAGGGTACCACTGACTGACACCTTAAGCCTTAAGGTGTTCAGGCTATTGTTGAAAAAAGAAAAAGTAAAAACTAAACATTTTAGGAACTAGAACCAAAAATTTGGCTGTTTTCTGTAGGACGATAAACGATGTCACATTGATGCATTTTTTGAGTTGCTAGTGGATTAATCGATAAAGCTCTTCATTGATGAGCAACAATTTGACAGTTGATCATTTGCATAATACAATAAATTCACTTGTTCCAGCTTCTCAAATATAAAATTTGTGTCATTTTGGGTTTTGAGATATTGTCGGACATAAAATTGGACATTTTATCAGTAATTAACAACAATGACAATGGCCTGTTTTATTTATTTTTCTTTTACAGTTCTCCTTCTTCATGACTGAAGCCATACTCCTCTTTTCCCCCCACGGCTCCCTCATCAAGAAGTTTTCACACAAGACTAAAGGTCGCATTCACTGGATTCTGCAGTGTCTCTGTGTGTCCTGTGCAGTCTTGGGCCTGGCAGCAATCTTCTACAACAAACACCTGAATGGTAAACCCCACTTCACCTCATGGCACGGTCTGCTAGGCCTGCTCACAGTGTGTGTGGTTGGTTTGCAGTCTTTGGCAGGTATGCCCCTCATCTATCATTCTCTGGCCAAAGGCTGGTCACTGGCTAAAATAAAACGTTACCATGCGGCGTCTGGACTCGTCACCTACCTGCTCTGCAGCGTCAGCCTGCTCCTGGGCCTCTGTTCTGCTTGGTTCACTTCTTCTGTCAGGGAGTACGTCTGGTACCTGTCAGCACTCTGCCCTGCTATCTGTGCCCTCGTCATAATGAACCAAGTCACCAGTGCTTATATGACTAAGAAGCGGTTGCAGTATTGACAGAGGACACAATATAGACATTTTAACAAAATCCTCAAAGAGTACTTGTATAATTTGAGATTTATCTGAAATATGTGATTTTATTTCAGTGATGTAAAATCTGTGTTTGTTGTAGAAAAGTATTTGAAACATACCTCTCTGACTGGTCATTCCAAGAAGTAGTAATGGCAAGTATAGAGAAGGCAATACATTGCTTTCATTGCCTTTTTACACAGGGCTGTAACCACCATTGAGAACACTGAGGTCATGTCTCTTCATTATAATTTGTTTGGGGTCATAACATGAATTTCACACATTGAGCTCTTTGAGTAGTTTCTGTTTTAGCCATGCTAGCTTCACTTTACATTTATTCCCATCATCACCAACTGTTAGCTGGAGAATCCTAGTATTATTTTTAGATTACATTGCTTCTAGTTAGGCATTTTTGATATTGTCATCTAAGGTCACAGCGTGAAGACAGGTTTGAGTATAGCAGAAGATGAATTCAATAAATACGTTGATGAATAAAACAAGACGGAAGAGTTTTGAAGAGGTGACTTCTCCAAATTTCTTTGGATCCATAACCTCAGTATTTCTAAGAGCCTGGTTACAGCCCTAAAAATCAAAGAATCTAAGAATTTTATACCTCAGGTCATTTTTCCCACCTTTTGATTATTTGTGCTGCTTGTCATTACTGATTTTTGTCACATGAATAAAACTGTTGTACTAAAAATAAGTCTTGACTTGATAGCATTTGTAAATGATTTACACTGTAGTAGAAGAGTGTTTTATTGTTAAAATAACACTGATAACACATATTTTGATTCGATCTAGGCTGCAAATTCTTACTGGATCAGCCGTCAAAGGGAAGTGAACAAAAGGTTAAAAAAATGTCATTACAAAAACAATATATATTTTCATCATAAATAAATACATTTCAGATACTTAATAAGGGAAACAACTGCCAGATGAGTGAACAACAATAAGAAATTATAAAAAAACATTTTTTTTAATTGAAATTCCCATTAAACAAAAATGCACAGAACTGACAAGAAAATGGGGATTTTTTAATAAAAACTAATGACTTCCAAGACACGGGGTCAGTATTATGTACCTTGTACAGTTCACAAGCAGCTATGATCCTTTTTCAAAGTGCCAGCTCCATTTTGAAATCTAAAAAACAAAACAAACCACAACTTTCCAAGACATAGAGAAGAAAAGTGGAGACACCCTCACTAGAAATGAAGCATCCAGAATGACAGAGGAGGATCCAGTAGCAAATAATACAAAAAGTGAACAGTTCTCTTGACCGAGGAGAGAAAAAGTCCTCACAGAAAACATCTCTATAAGAAGAAACTTCATAGGTCATGATCTGTTGTCTCAGGTATCCAGTGTTTTCTACAGGCTAATAACGGATGCATTCAGCCCATTTAATCAACAGAGGAAAGGGACTTTCCTGAATCTAAACACCTTGAAGTGTCATCACAGCACAGGAGCACGAGGCTACAGAGAACAGCAAAGACCTAAACTCCCTAAAGCACTGCAGATCTACACTGACTGACACTACGGATAGAAGCTACTTACACTGTACTGCATTTAGGTGAAAAGCTACCACGTAATGGCACTGTCAGTGTGTTAAGGCCACCACACCACCTGACCTGGTTCTATCAAAGTCGCTGTTTTTGTAATGAAATGGCATATATCAGATTTGATGTGTAAAGGTTTTGATAGTTCAGGTTTAAAAAAAAACTTGATACAAAGTAGTTTAAGACAGTGATGTATAACAAAATAATGTTTATATTATCATTGACTGCAGGATGATGAATAACTGATGAGTGAAACCTGCAACAAAAGAGAGGTGACGAATGAGCTGGCAACATAATGTATTGGTTCTCTCTCCCTTTTCACACTTGGTGCTTTTAGTCTTTATGTTGAATCTCATCTAAAGTTGTGTTTTGAGTTTCTAGATGCTGCGTCGTTCTTCCACCAGATGTATAAAACGGACGTACTAAGACAAATGCTAAGACTCAAGACCCCTTTG
This sequence comes from Helostoma temminkii, assembly GCA_900302695.1. Taxonomy (NCBI): domain Eukaryota; kingdom Metazoa; phylum Chordata; class Actinopteri; order Anabantiformes; family Helostomatidae; genus Helostoma; species Helostoma temminkii. The sequence continues at coordinate 86,180 of OMLM01000359.1, forward strand.
TGTTATTTAAGGCTAAAAATCAAAGAACACAGTCCAAATCCGTGTCCGAGCCCACGTGTTGTCAAAGGCTAACATGAATGTACATTCATTTTAGTAAAAAAAAAGAAAGAAAGAAATTATAAAGTTGAACATAAATTTGTTTCCCTTGCTTTAATGCAAGGGTGTTTATCGTCATGATAGTCACTGTAATAATAAACTGTTTTCCTATTACCAAAACCTACACACTGCACAGTACTGACTTGCAATATAAACAAAGGTAATGACTGCTATTTACAAAGTATCAACATGTTCAGTTATAGTAACACACATAATATCCTTTCAACAGGGGATGCTACAATGTCTATCAAATAGCTAAAGACTAAAATATGCTCTGAAAGCCTAAAATGTCTGCTGTTAAAGACAAAAAGCCTGTAAGGATTTTCTCTGAATATATTGCCAAGTGGATTTCGATAAAAATGTACATGTGATGTATTTATGGTGGTATCTAGTTTCCAGTTTAATTTACTAGAAACTGCGCTGAGGAAGGATGTGTAAATTACTGTGCAGCACCTAAGTATGGCTGCCAAGTGTAACAGCAAGTCAAATGTTAATGTGTTCAACTGTTTCACAGCAATATATTATGAGAAAATCCACCATTATGCAGTTTTATTCACATTATTCCAACTGAATTCAGAGGAAATAAAAGTAACTGCTTGGTGAGGCATAGTATCCAAATGTAGCAGGAAAGGCTGTGCTTAGAAAGCCTTCGAAAGACTCAGCTGGTCCCCATAAGACAAACACCTCTTCCTGCGGCTCTGTTGCTCCAGCTGAACAAGACTGGGATCTTCTGGGATATTCAGCATTAGGATTTGTTACACTGACTTTGTAGCGTCATTCAGGTACAAGTTCATTCTCTCATTTGCAAGCAGGAGTCCATTTGTATTTGTGTGTGTTTGAAATTTAATGTGACCATTAGGAATGGGAATTTTACTTCGTGACATTTAATTGATATAAATTTTATAAATTTTTATAAGTCTAACAAAAAGTGTGGACCACATTTAATTCTAGCTTCATTCAACTATATAGGTGTTTCACTTTTTTCCACTTGACCTAAATCTCTGTCTGATGTGCTCACTTTAATGGTTGGGGTAGATCCTATAACAATTAATTTAGTCATGTAAATATGTAATAATTTCCATTCCCAATGTAGTTTATGTTAACTATGATTAATAGGATTGTGTGTGTACCCGCAGATTTCATGAGTCACTACTGCCCCGTCACCTCTATAACATCATCGTCATCAGAACTACCACCGTTCTGTGTACTCTGATGTCTGTCTGGTTGAGTTAGAGCTGCCCCCAACAGGCTGGAGGTGGGATTGTTGTAATGTGAGAGGAAGCTTGATGTAGATGAGCTGGAGTTAGGCACAGGGAACCCCCCTGACCCGGAGAGGAGAGGGTTAGGGAACATCCTGGGCTCAGAGAGCAGCGACTGGCTGTAGTTGAGTGGGAAGCCTGACGAAAGTAGGCCAGCCACGTTGGGGTTCATCAAGTATGGAGGCAGAGAACCTGATGCCAGAGAGGCAGAGGTTGCTGCTGAAGGTGTCGATGACATAGGAATGGTGGAGGAGGAGGAGGAGAAAACAGTGGATAGAGAGGAAGAGGAGGGGGTTGGAAGGTGTCCATTCCCTGTGGCAGACTGTCTCAGTAGGTCTGAAGCTGCAGAGGGGAACATGGTCTGTAGGTCAGCCAGTGTTTGTCCAGGTGTCTGAAGGAACGATGATCCACCACTGCTGCCCATTAGAAGTGGATGACTCATGTGCCCTAAGTTCCCCAGTAAGGGGGAAGAGTTCAGACCCACAGAGGGAAAACTGAGCCCACTGGAGCCCATGGACAGTCCAGGGAAATGACTTGCCGCAGAAGCATGTTTACCTCCTATCTGTGTGTTGCCCTGGTTTTCAGTACTCTTGCGTTTGGTGCCACGCATCTCTAACGCAGAGCTCAGGAGGTCACTACTGAGTTGCCTACTGAGATCGCTAGTCTGACTGTTTCGTGAACTGCCTCCATCCCTTACTGGTGCAGCTGAACTGTCTCGCAATGGTAATTCATTCCCCATGCCAGCAGCTGCATCACCTGTGGATGAAGTGTAGCGGCTGAGTTCTCTCATAATCTCTGAGCTTAGAGGAGAGGAGGGGCGCTGGTCCCCATTGGGAGAGCGCTGCTGCTGATCCACTGGAGATGAGCAGCCATTACTGACTGGATGGATCAGGGAGCCTTGGGTGTCTGTGGAGGGAAGAGAAAAAATACTAAATATCAAAACCGTACATCATAACTCCATCTGTATATTTTATCACTGAAAGTTCAGTGATAAAATTCTTAGTTCTAAAATGAAGAGGCTGTAGCATGGACAGAATTCTAGCATATAAAAACTCATTGCATGTATGATGCAATAATTTCTTATTGTGATTTCTCCTGTAAAAGATGTACTCCAGATACCATATGTAGTAGTACATTTCAATAAAGTTGTAGACTTGTTACAACACACAGATTCAAACAAGGATTATTAAATCTCTGGCAGAATTCATCCATATATCCTGACTGGGGTCTTTCAGAGCACAAAACACACAGAGTTTTATTAGTTGTTTGGATCGCTGTGATGTTTAACTACGAAGAAATGTACAAATATACATTTCTACCTCTACCCCTTGCAGCAGCAGAACCCCCTCCTCCAGGTCTACTGATCTTTCCAGATCGAATTGCAAAAATTCTGCCATCATTCGTCCTGATGTATGTACCTGTGTTAGAGAATACAATAAGTGATGGAAATCGTTTAGTGAAATGCTTTGTATGCAGAGATTAATTATTGTGTTACTGCCTCTACCTTTTGATCCTCTGATAACATGGACACTCTCTCCAGCGCTAATTCGAGCTTGAACATCTGTTGTGCTGTTGGCTCCTGGGATTACAATATCTGTAGATCCATAAAAATGGCATTTTACAGGATGAAATGAATGTTTCTTGGGCAGGAAGTTCATCATGCACTTGGTTTATTTTCAGTGATTTAAGTATTTAAAAATATTACACATTACCTGTTGTTGTGACAATCCTTTGCACATAGACTCCAGCTTTCTGCAGGAAGTTGACAGGCAAGCTGCCAGCAGAGCTGGGGCCCACCATGCCCATGCCAACCTGGCGAGGCATCATGGGGATTGGAGTTGACTGGATGGGTCTGACACTTGCTACAGGCTTGTCATCTGGGCGGACCGTGGGACGCCTGGAAATAGGAACAGAACAGAATGACAAATTAAATTTACATGGTAACCTTTACTTTCATCAAAACAACTGCCCTTACAACTAATTTGTGGCATTCTACTGATCAGTTTTTGCAGATATTCAGGTCATTTCCTCCCGGGCTTTCTGCAGCACTTCCCAAAGATCTGCTGTTCTGGCTGGGCAGTGTTTTTAAACTCTTCAGTCTAGCTTCTTCCACTGTGTTTATTGTAGGGTAAATAAAAGCAAGACTGTGTGTCTACTCCTCTCTGAACATTTCACTAAAATACTGAATTTTGAACAAGTCACCTGTTTCTCTCACTTGCTATGTGGCCTTTTATATTTAACGTTCACAGGCCGCAGAAGCTGTTGCTCTGCTAACGTGCTGCTACTGCTGCACTGTCTGTGTACATAAGACGTTAGATCCCGAAGCTCGACAGCTGATTCTTGTGTGAGTTTGATTTCTCAGTCGATTCATTAATTAAATTAATATGAATTTAACCAGTTATCTCTGGTTACCATCAAAACTCAGGATCTAACGGTGGCCCCAGCTTATGTGCTACCATTTTCATATGATGTTAAAAGACTCCGCAACTGTAAGTACCCACACAGCACTACTGAGCTGAGCAGCTGTCTGTTATAAAATCCCATCAAAATAAGGTTTATTAATGACATTTACTATTTTAATTTTCTGGATAGACACCTCTTTGGGCCTGGACCCAGTATGGAGTCATACATCTATGAAGTTTGAGATGGCATACCTGCCGATTAAACTGTCACAGATGAATGGTGAAAATGTTTTCTGTGTTTTTCTATTTATTTATTTACATTTCAGTGTAAAAATCTAATAATGTCTCGGTGTTTCCAACCTTTTATTGCCAGTCCTGTACCTTGGTGATGAGATGTGGACATTTTATGTCATATTTATGCAGAAATGGAGAAGACTTTAAAAGGTTTACAAACATTAAGTTCCATTTGTTAATCATTTTAATGCTGGTTAGATTGTCTTTGACTCTAAGGATATGAACTAGAAAGGAACAAAACTAAGCTGTTAGCCACAACCCACAAACTCAAATGAAATGAATGCAAGGTAAAATGTGCCATCTGAACTCACCAGCCACGCTGGTTAAATGCTGGTATGCTTGTGAGTGTCTGATCACTGGTTGGATAATAGGGTGCATATGACTGGCGAGAGTAGGGCACAGAGGCTCGTTTCTCATCCTCATAGCTCTTCTTGGCAGCTCTTTTCTCTGCTTTTGTCAGCTTAGACTCCTTTCGGTCCACCAGCAGCGACTCGTGATGGAAAGGTTGCTATTTACACAGAGGGAAGAAGGGAAATTACATTACAAATCAACAGCAGCAGTTTCGATTCAAGAGGCTGATTTCTGACATGCCTCAGTGAACTCACTGTCTGTACGGGATTTGCAATTTTAATAAAATTATCATACTACTTTCCTTTCCCCTCTCCTGCTTATTTATTTTACCATAGACAGACTAAAGAGCTTTCTCAATAAGACCCATGGTGAGCCTGGGAACTTTAACTGTTACTAGAACCTCAGTGTAGCTTTAATTCTACATGCTCTCGCTACTGCTGTACACTTAACCTCTAACCCAGAATAAAAAGAACCATATTTTATAACAAGTTATAATATCTGATAAAAAAAAGCCATTTTATGTAGCAGAGGAGCTGTGTAGCAGTGATCTTATCACACCAGGGAAACAAAAAAACAACATTCTTCCAGAATCAAGGCTTATGAGTGTCACTTATCATGCAGCTGTACCTTGGTGATGAGATGTGGGTAAAGTTGACACGCTTGGTATATCACTCCCTCAAACTCATCCCTAGATTCCAGACACAGTTTGTCGGCTTCTTGTGCTTCCTCTACATAGTGCAGCAGAGACTCCACTTCTTTACGAGTAAAGTTCAGCACTGGGTTCAGATCATCCACCACACGGTCTTTAAACACACAAAGACACAAGATTTTAAGGCTTGAAAATTTACAAGCAAGATCTTTTGCTATAAAAACAAAACAAAACATGGTTCTTGTTCATATTTAGGAAGCTCTTACCGGACATGCCCTGTTTGGAGACCTGTCTGTCATAAATCTTCTTCTCCAAGGTGTAATCACAAACAAGACGGTAAATATAGCAGGGTTTCCTCTGGCCATACCGGTAAACTCTACACACTGCTTGGGCATCATGACATGGATTCCAGGAGGCATCAAACACGACAACGCGGTTGGCGCCAATTAAATTTACACCTAAGCAACCAGCTCTGAGAGAACACAGAAAGTGAATGGCAAACTTACACCCAGTGCAAAGACAAATCATGAGAAATGAGTAAAGGATAGAGAACAGAGACACATACCTGGTGGAAAGTAGAAAGACCCATGTTGCATTGTTCTCTGGGTCATTAAACTGATTGATAAGTCGCTCTCTTTCTGAGGCAGATGTACTCCCATCAAGTCCTGCAGACAGATGTGTATCATTTCTTCACATCAAAACATCTAAACACACTTTACTTTGAGTGTATCATGGTAACATGATACACTCATTTTTCAACAATACACCACAAAATATGTGGCTCCTACATACTTGTCAAGACAAATGATCAAATGGAAGAACTTGAGAATGTATGGCCAGGAGAATACTATATCATGTTTAGCACTGAACAATCACACTATGTGCACAGTTTCTGGTCTGGGATGAGATTATAGGAAGGATGACTCACTGTAGTAATTGAGGTTGCGAACCCAGTTTTGGCTCTGGGTGTCTGAGGAGGTGATGCCTGTCGGTATGGGTCTCTTTGATAAGAAGTCCTCAATAACAGTCAGAGTGGACAAGCTTTGACTAGCAGGTGCACAGCAGAAAAGGATATGAAATAAGAGCGAGGAAAAGTGAGTAACCTCTTGTGTGATATAAATAACAGTTATTATAAAACATTCTAGAAATCGGTGTATTTTTGTTTTTTTAGTTGTCACAACTCCTAACTATAAAAGTAACCTTGAAACCACGTAGAAAGATTAAAATATTAATTTCTAACTGTACAAAGCTCAGAAAGCTCCAAAGATTGATTAATTAGCTCAGGTGGAAAGTCAGTTTGTCTTTTCCCTAAACTTCTTAATGGTGGATTTGCGTTTAATGCCACATACATTAGACAGAGGACTTACCTAAAGACCAACATCTTGTCTCCTCTTCTCACACTCTCATCAATCAAATGGAAAAGCAGAACCATCTTTGCAGAGTTCTCCAGAACTCCTGTTCGGTAGTTTGACATTATGTCCTTTGCCTGAGACAAACACATAAGAAGCTGTACTTAAATATCTGTGCCTTGTACTTTAAATAGACCCAAGAAAAGAAACAAGGAACTCATATATGGCAACAGCATGAAACATAAAATGTTGGCAGAGTAGCCAAGCATCATCAAGTTGCACTCTATAACCCCACTGCGACAGAGTAAAAAAAAAACTAATTTACATATGTAGTAACATTGGTAATTCATTACTTAGCAGAAGCCCCTTTGGCAGCTTTGAGTCTTAAGGTACAAGTGTTTCGCATCTGGATTTAAGCTGTTTATCCCATTCTTCCTGACAGATTCTCTCAAGCTCCATCAAATTAGATGGGAAGTGTCTGTGAATCACCATTTTCGGGCCTCTCCCCAGATGTTCTGTGGGATTGGACGGGACACTATCCAAAGCCACAGCAAAGGGTCTGAATACTTTTGTAAATGAGATTCCAGCTCTTGGTATTTAAATTTGAAAAACAAAACAAAAACACAGTGTTTTCACTTAGTTATTGTGGTTACTGCATATAGAAAATGACAATTTTATAAATTTTAAATTTGATTTATAACACAGAAGTGTACAAAAAGTGAAGGGGTCTGAATACTTTATGAAGCTATATGTTCTACATTCACTGTGTGGAACGACATCTGTGCTAAAAACAAAGGCTGCAACTTGAAGAAATCTAATAAAAATCCATCTGACTTGGATTTTCATTTATTAGGATTGTACTCTTAACATCACATACCCATTCATATGTAATGACTTGATTGGCTTTATCTTGAGAAGGATTGAGTGGTGGCAGGGTGCTGTTAACTTTGCTGTTGCTTGAGTCCGCTACTTTGGCTTTGAGGCCAGCACCAGGTGCGGGGCAGTGAGGGTTACTAGCTGAAGTGATGTCATCGAGGTCCAGGTCCTGCTCATTAGCCTGATTCTCCTTCTGCAGGGCTTCATAAAGGACGTCTGGATGATTCCAGATCTGGAGAAATCAAAAAATACTACTAACAAATATATACACCAACATTTTTAACAACATATACACAGCAACATTTTACATGGTTCCTCTAAAAGTAGGTTAGGCTGGCCATTTTATATGTGTGCATCCAGTACTTAAGTGTCCCCCCAAACAGGAAAGCAAAGCAGTCTCACCTTGCAGCATACACAGAAGGCTTTGAGTGGGTTAAGGCCAAGCCAGCCAGTGTTTCCTGCTTCTCTGAAGCGCTTCATAAACTCTGTATACAGAGCCCTCTGAATGGGAGAGAGACGCACTAACATGACATACTCTTCCTTGGAGGGAAGCTGGTCCCGCAGAACATCATGACCTCGTCTGTAAACACGAAAACCATTATAATGAAAATGGATAGTTACATATTTTCCATTCTTATATTGCTTTTTTGTAGATTTCTGACTGACAGCCTACCTCTGGACAAAACCCTCCAGCAGGCTGTGCAGCACATGACTGCGGTAGCGCATGAGACGGACATCTTGAGGTGTGCTGTCCACACACTGCCCGTTTAGAATGGGTCGCTCAAACATATTGCTGAACTCCTGGCGTGTGCCTAAAAAGTCGGGCCTAACAAAGTCCACCATGCACCAGTACTCAGTCAGGTTGTTCTGCAATGGGTAACCTGTCAGAACTACTCTACGGCGGGACCGGATGTTCTTCAGAGCCTGTGAGGTGCTGGCGTGGTAGTTCTTAATGCGATGACCCTCATCACAGATCACCACGTCTGGGCCAGGCCGCGCAATGGCCTTTTCTATACCTGAAATGATAAATAAAGTGGGAAAACTGAGTATAAGGGTCTGTAAATGTAAATTATACAATAGCTTTATGTCAGATTTATGTATTCAAAATTTTATGGCACACATACAACTTCACAAGATTACTTAGTCCACAATGTCCCTTTAACGAATTAAACTGTTGCTAACCTTTCATGAGTTCTTGCTGTCGATCTTCTTCATCCAGGTCAATGATGATTGGTCCTGCAGGCTTCTTTGATTTTCTCTTTTTTCCCATGACAAAACTCTTCTTCATGGACAGCAGGCGGTACATCTCATAACCCATAAGCAACACACCTCCATCTCTAGACCAGTCCTCCACAACCTTGGCTCTAGCCAGTGTTGTTCTGCAAGTTGGTCACACAGTCAACATCAATAATGGCTCAGATGTTCAAGATTAAATTTTTGGTGTTGGATATTACATACTTGTGTTCATCGTTGAGAATGAGAACTTTAAATGTGCGGCCAGTGGCAAATTCAGGGTCAGTGTCGGGGGGTAGGGCTTCTTGAGGTGGGAGCCAGAGGTTAAACTCTGTGAGCCAGTTCTGAAGTGTGTTCACCTTGTATGATGGAAACAAGATTTGGTCGGTTCAACAACATAACATGAAGACTTCAAAGAAATTTAATACACCAATGCATATGCCACTTTTTTTTAAACAAAGTATACACTTGGATTACTCACAGGAACAATGGCCAGTACAGTGTGAGCCTCAGTATTCCTTAGCAGGATGTCAATGAAGGAGATGACCTGTAGTGTCTTGCCCAAACCCATGCTGTGTGCAAGGATGCAGCCAAAGCCACTGCTGGTCTTGTACCGCTCCAGAGACTCGATAAGGTTATCATAGAGAAAACGGATTCCCCCAATCTTTGAAATGAAGAAAATATTTGAGAAAACAAGCTGGACTTTATATGTGGATGTTTATGTTTTGGAATAAGATGATGGGCACACCTGGTGAGGTTTTACAGCCCTGGCCAGCTGCGGAACAAGGTAAACGTCTTTTTCGTCAGCAGGATGATTGATATTAACCAGCACTCGACCTTGGGCATCGGGCAGGTTCATAGCATCATTGATGTGTGCCCCGCTGCTCTCTTCAGAGCTAGCGGTGCCATCAGCATCCTCTTCGGCCGACTCGCTGCTTATCTGCAGGGTGTCCTCGTCCCCAGAACTGAGCTCAATTATATCTGGGTCAAGTAAATACTCTGTGAGGGCTTGGTCAGTTTTCATATTGTTTGGAAACACGTGAAAATAAAAGTATTATACATAACTATCTTTTTTCCTACCATCTCCAATGGGGAATGCAGGCAACTCAGGTTCTACTTTTTCATCTTCGTCACCACTGCTGTCCAAACAGATCACATCCTGCTTGCTCAGGAGACCGGGGACCAAGTGAGATACTTCTCCCAAAATTGAAGCAGCGTCTACTGTTGGAAAGATGAGAAAAAAGTGAGAAACTTAGGATAGATGACAAAGTTCTCCGCATGATTAATATCACAACAGTCACCTCGTTGAGAGTCTGGGATGGCTGGGGCTGGTGTAGGAAAGTCCTTCCTCTGCTGCTCCAGACGTTTCCGCCTCTCCATCTCTTCTTGTTGAGCCGCCTTGGTCCCGGCCTCCAGCTGATCCTCTTTCAGCAGCTTTCTGTAATTACAGAGAAAAGGGTCAGGTTACATATGAATGTTAAAATAGATTATGTAATTTATCTGATAAATATTAAACAAGCAAATGTACCTGATATTTTTCCTCATGTGTGCAGGCTTGGATGGCTTGGGAGGTTTGGTGCCTTTTGAAGACTTGGGGGATTTGGTTAATTTAGAGGCTTTTTGTTTCTTGGTTTTGCTGGAGGGCGTTTTGCTCTGGCCTGAGTTCTCTGGACTGGGAGGCTGAGAGGCAGGTCTGGAGGGAGCCCTGGAGGATGGACGGGATCCAGGCTGAGATGGGGGCTCAGAGGAAGGCTCTCTGGAGGTAGATGAGGTGGAGTCCCTGCCATCCTTTTCTGTCCTTGCAGGTCGATCTTGAGACAGAAGAGAGAGAACTTTAAGGATTAGATCAAACTGAAGCACATCATTAAGCACTAAACTACATGTATCAATTAACTACAGTTCTCCTTTGTTTTCAGTTGGTCACCTTGACTTTACTCATGTCTGTGAAAGTACAGAGTGCATTAGATTACTAAGAGGTATAAGAAAAGCATAACATTTTCCACTAACCAACGCTATCATCTTCATCGTCGCCATCATTTTCATCCTCATCTTCATCCATGTCCTCATTATCGTCCTCTTCCTCATTTTCCAAGTACTCCTCTTCACTGTTAAGGCTGGGCTCCAGGTCACTTTCTGAAATGGCCTCCTCAGACATGGCGTCTTACAGGGCTCAGGCTATTACCTGCACACCTTCATCAGGAGTCCTAAAATAATAAAACACATTTATGTTTACATCAAAATGTATGGCATTTTTCCACATACAGTCTATAACTTAATAAAACTGTCTATAGCTTCATATCACAATGGTGAATATTCTCTTTACCCTCTACTAACTGATTAATGGCCTAACCACTAAACTACAAAGAATAATTTAGGGTTTATTTAGAGAACACACAAAGGTAAAAACACAAACAAAAGCAATACGACAAGGGAGGAAAAAATCCTTAATACAAGCGTTAAATTTTGTGATTGCACACAGCGCTCTTGAAATCTGACAGCTGAATGGTGCAAATGGAAACACTATTTTTAGAGAGTTCACAGACAACAAGTGTCAAGTGATTCAGAATCTGACTGGAGACAGAAAACATAACATTCAATATCATTATTCATGAGATGACACAAGCTGTCAACTTATTTTATCTCATTGTCTTACAGACAATATTAATAATACCTCCCTTTTTTAAGCCATTCAAGACTCAAGGAACTTTATGAGCAACATAAACTCTACACGCAACAACAAGGACATTGCAGCATCGCATTTAAACAGTGCAGTAAGATCTGTGTTAAACTAATGAACAAGATGAAACAAGAATTTTGGTACATACTGTTTCACTTGTGATCTTTGTTCACTGGATCGGTTTTTGGTCTATCCAAATTAGACTACTGTTATTTGAAACATAAATCCTCATACTGCTCATTTTCATGTATTATTTGTCACAAATTGAATGTCAGCCACCTGGGTCTATAGTTAAAGGATTTGTTTATATTACATTAGATGTGACCCATGCGATTATCCCCCAGTGGCTAAGGATGGAGGCAGTTAGCAAGTAGCATGCAGCTATCTCTGAAGCCAAGAGGTTATGATTATGTTATCATTGTTAGTTACCATTAACACCAAGCAACTGTGGTTAAATTGTTTTTGTTGCTCCCTAACTAATGCATATGAATATCAACATTTCTCTAGCCGACTCGGCACATGCTAGCTAACTAGTTACACAACAATAAACGTAATTTCAAACGCTAAAACCACGCAACCTCCATTGTTCATCAGTGGCAGCAGAGTAAGGATGGCTCGTTGTTACTTGAGCTGGAACAAATGCAGTTTCTCCCAGCGGACCGACTGTTTTCTTGGCTGTCGTAACAAGATAATAATCTAATACAGTGTAGTTGTAACGTTGACATAGCTAGCTGTTCCTAGCCTAGATTACACCGAGGCTAACACTCCTGGCTAACTAAGACGCATCTGTAAAACTCAAGCATCAGCCTGCTGTTGAAGCTCACCTGGTCTGCGGCTACGTTGCCTTCTTCGGTGAACCACTTTGTTAGTACACACAACGAGCAACCAATTAATATGTACAGTAACAGTTTAAAATGAACTGATAAACGTTGCTAATTTCTATTTTTTTCCCAGTGTGACCATAAATTCCGTCCCCGTGGCGGTTATTCCAAGTAGGGTTCCGGGAGCGTCAAGCCCGCTAAACAAGACCAGTTTAACAGAGCATATTATAAACAAAACATTGTGTCTGTCTCTTTAGCTTTAAGTCATGTTCAGTCATGTTTGCCTAATGTTTACTTATTAGGCCTTGGCATTTTCACAAAAACAACAGGTTTGATATGAAAGCATGAAACAAGATTTTTGTGGTAAAGCTGATTGCTAAAGATTAAACAAACTATTCAGATGGACGTTAAAAAGATTGAGATTGTTAGTGATTGTTTAGCAGCAAGTGTGGAAATGTCTGAATGGACGAGCACCAGTTAATGCACAAGAGTTTTTAGTAGAAACTAAATTACAATTAAAACATTTTGTGCCTTTTCTGTGTGGGGGGATGCAAAATGTTGTATGATTAGATACCAGATAGCGTGAGATTATCTGAATCTTTTACCGTTTTTGAAAATATTTTGGAATGTTTTTTTTTTTTTTTTTTTGGAAATGTAAAGACACGGAAAGACGAGATACG
>OMLM01000359.1:108861-143203 GCA_900302695.1 Helostoma temminkii
GGCTCCGACTTCCATTTCAGCACCACCGGACTCTGGACAGCTCATCAAGCCCAGCAATGGAGCGCCAGCCGGAGGAAGTGGCGCTGGACCCGGGCCGGGGATTAACAGGTAGCAGCGATAGCTAGGACACAACAGTGTAGAGAAATCAGGGAGGCTACACGGCAGCGTGGCGTGTACCGTACATCTGTACGGTGTGCAGCGTAGATAAAGGATCAACCGACTGCGTGGAGATAGACCTGAATGGGTGCTTAATTATTTATTTCCATATCCCCGTCAACACAATCCACCACCCCTTCTGAGACCCATTTTTGCTTTTTTGGCAGCAACACTATGTCAGTCAACATCAATTTGGGTGCAAGTCAGATTTAATATGCAACGCTTTCGATGTGGAGTCGATAATACGTGAGTGTAGCTTTCAGACGGTTCTGTGCCCGTTTTCACGGCGTCTGTCCTGAGGCATCACTGGCTAAGTCTGATGAATGAAAGAGCGACATTTTCCCCCTCATGGTGAGGCAGAGCCCAGTTAACGAGAACACTTAGGAATGGATGTCAGAAATATTAACGCCCCCATAGCTTCAGGTGATGAATAAATTAGAAATGTAAATGATGCAAAGTGCACTGGATCTCACGTTGAAGGGCTCAGTCGGTTCCATTACAGGGCGATTTCCTGAACATGCTTCGACATGAATACCAGTAAATACAGAGTCATTCTGAGAAAGCACCTTCCTCCTGGTGAGGAGACGTCTGACTTATATCGCCGGCGTCATTGTGAGCACAGGACCATAACGCATATGCCATAGCTGTCTCACTTATCACAGCTCTGTTCAAATCAGTATGCAGCTAGTGGAAATTGTTCTCCACCACCGTCACCTGCACATGAACATGTCATTTCTTCTGGAAGAGTGATGTTGCATCTCTTCATAAGATAGACTTTCAAAAAATATAAATAATACATGTAAAACCCCATTTGAGGGAATGCAGACTGAGAAAATGTTAGCTTCTTGTAAAAATGCATCTCAGATCACTGGTGCGTAATCACATGTAGCCTGTAGGTCTGTATTTTCTGTGTGTGTGGGAGGGATTACCCTTCCAACAAGATCAGATATTGCCTTAATTACACAGTTCAACAGTTGTAGAGCTCAGCAGGCTGATACAGAAGCACAGCTGCATCTTAGACTTGCCACACCTGTTTGCAGTCTCTGTTTAGATGTGTGAGTTTCTTCACTGTACATCCCTTCACTCAAGGCTTAAATTTCATTCTAAACAATTGGTCTTTTCTCACAGACCTATTGCTTCTTTTCTGTTGTGATAGTAAGGTGTAATGTCGAGCTATAGGCATGTTCTGTAAACAGTCTGTCATTTGCTCTGTGGGTGTTTCTGTTTGGCTAAAGCACTACCTGATCATCCTGTATATTCACTGTGGAGTTGGCTTAAAAGCTCATAGCTTTCATGTAACCTCATGATACTTTTATATCTTGATATCTCTCTGGTATCCACCCTAAAGTGTCTCATAAAGTGATGGTGAGAGTTGGGAGCCTAAGTGTGCTGAGAGACAGAGGGAAGGATGGTGAGAAATGGGCAGAGACCGAGGGAGAGTACATCACATGACTGATTAAATGGCTTTCTTAAGATCTTGGTTCCACATTCAGTATGAAATTTGCTTTAAAATATTCTTCCACAAAGAACTTGTGTGAGAAACAATGAAATGACTGCTGGGTTCGGACTGTAGATAGGAGACTTTCATCTTAATAAAAATGAGTTGCAGATTTAAGCCTATTAATTTGAAGGGGGACATAATATGCTATATAAAACCTTATTCAGAAGTTAATTTCATAGACTTTTTTGCTCTTTTTCATGCAATATATTTATTGCCGTTAAAGAGCTAAATGTGCGTCCATATAGTGATCTATGAAGCTACAGGAGTCACCCTTCCCTCCTGTACAAGGCACCACAAAGTCATTATGCTCAGTGTGCTGTTCGTCTATTGCTGTATATTATTGCTGTACATCAGTAAATTAGTGAAGACATGCACTTACTCCATCATGTAGTATCACATGTTATCAAAAGAGAGCTACAGTTCATTAATCCCATGAAAAGAATAGATACAATCATGTTGTAAGACACAGTGTACAAACAAAATGTCCTCATTACTAATTTATCCTCATCTATGAAAGCAGTGTGTAGCAATGAAAGCACTGAACAATATGTAACCAGATGAAGTCACAACAAAGCATTTCTTAGTATTTAAAACACTGTAAAAACGAGAACACAGAAGATGAATGGATACCTCTGTACTGTGTTGTCCATATGTCCAAACATAGTTACACACTACTCTGGAGCAGCTGAAATATTGTGCCACAGTGACTTGAATATCTTACTTTCGCGATGGTTTGGTGAGCTTCTTCAAATATGATTTTTCACACAGAAAATGCGTAGTTAGTTGTCACAAACAGGGGTTATACTGTGCATCCTGTGACTCAGCTGAATGCACCGTAAAACAAAACATAGGTCAAACACACAGTTTGTGAGCTTTCCTTGGGATCATTGTTGCCAGTTGTGATTTTGATGTAATCAGTTTCATGTGACAGGCCTTCTCTTATGTGACACACTGCAGGTGGGAGATTTGAAAATTCAGCGTTACACATTCTGCACTTTCATTCGAACCACACGATGGGGAATATGTTGTTTCTACAGTAAGCTCTCTCTCAACCGCGTCGCAGCTGCTGATCAATTGTTTTTTGAGGACTGGCCAAGCATGTCCGTTGCTAAATGATAAAATGCCTGCAAATAAGGGAACTAAGAAGAATCAGAGCCGCCTTTGTCAGAGAGATTGAAGCGTATGTATATTGTACTTGGTTCTGTTTGTCAGAACCTCTGTCACAGGTTTGAGTAATTGAAAAAAATAATTAGTTTTGTGTATGAGTCCTTTTCCTTTTTAGTGAATGTAAAAAAAGGTTAGCTATTTGATGTTTGCTGCTTGGTTTCAAAAAGCTAACAACATCAACAAAAAAACAATTCTTTAAAATGATGCACTTTTCAGACATGTCAAATCCCTTTTGTTCCATTAATAACTCTGGCAGTAGTAGCTTATAAACATGACCAATCTCCTGTTTAACAGTCAGCATGTCCAGCAATCATAGCATGAAAAAAATCTGTCAGAATAATAACAGTGTAGTCCAGTGCTGATGTACAGACATTACATGTATTTTCTCTGCTTGGTGCCTAAAACATGCATTTGTCACTTAGGAATAAATAGTCTGATGTTACTGTTACTTTTCTACTTTGACCTTCAAAAATTACTACATGGGCGGCAGCAGATAGGTTTCACTCAGAAGCATTTCCAGTGGACAGAGGTATAAATCAATAAGAAACATATAGTGTCTCCATAGCAGGAATACTGATACAGATATATTGTATCCGGCTAAAATTAAGTACATCTATGAGATAATTTCCTCTTCAACAATGGATATATTTAACAAGTCAGATGTCTTTGCAAAGCCACTTTGTAAAATATATCTGACCAGAAAAAATGTTTTTGCAGATTTATTTATTGTTTAGTAAACCCTTTAAAATAATGGGTTGGCACTTTGTACCAATCTGTTCTTTGATTTGTCATTCAGAATTACTTCTTAATGTTACATGTGGTGTAAGTGCAGCCCCAAGGATCACTAACAGACTCAGAAATAAAAAATGACAAGTTTAGGCTTTCTAAGTGGGAGTAGTACCTTAGTAGTAACTAAGTAAGTCTTTGGAGGTAGTGGTAGGTGGATCTTTATTTCCTTTAGACAGAGCCAGCATTTCTGTTTCCAAGCCAAACAACTGCAGCTGTAAAATGATTCTACAAATATAACCTTAGTATTAATATTCTTGTCAAATGCTTCACAAAATGCATATAAGCAAATGTGCCTACATGTTGAACTATTCCTTAAAGATTTATGTCCTTCGGCATCTGTGTTGATTAGCGTGCCCTACATGTTGACTTTTTCAAGAGTAGCACTGGGATATTATCGCATTATTGAGGCTCTGTAGAGAATCTAACTCTGTTTCTGCTTCGTTGAGATAGGAAGTTTCACAGGGAGCTCCCATGACAAAAGACTGGCAGCTCACAAACCCTTCACTAATCATTCTGTGATAAAGAAAGCTATTTGTTGGGCTCTAGACACAAAGCCACAAGTTGTTCTCAGTGGACTATTTGCTGATACATGAGAATATCTAAAGAAATCTTTTGCAAAGGTGTCTTCCTGTTTAAACTCATCTTTTGAGTCTTATTAAGCTGCGCCCGAGGCTTTGCATAAATCACAAGAGACTCAACTTGGTGTCTTTGCTTTTCAAGTGATAATTATTATGTGACCCTACTCTTTATCTTGTGAGGACACTGAGTTGATTTAACCTTTAGTTTTAGGTCTTTAGGTCTGCAGATTTAGCACATACACAAAGTCCAGTTTAGATTCCAAGTGAGAGTGGTGGTCTGAAAAGTGGAGGTTTTTCCTGATGGGCTTCACTAGCATGAACATAGAGCTCCTGTGGAGAGTGGAACAAGGTTAGAGCTGTGCAGCTGCTCAAGTCACTGGCAGTGACTCACAGTTGCTAAAATGCTCTATTTTAATTCCTTTATTTCCTCCCTTTTTTCACTGTGAATGCCAGGCTGCTGCTGAGACTGTCTTTGAAGATGATGAGCATGACAAAACAAGGTCCAAGTTGTTGTGACAGTGGAAATAGTCCATCCGCGTTATATTATTGGCACTAATGCCTTAGGGCCAGAATAAGCAAGAAAACCAAAACTTTACAATTCTTTTGTCTGATACGCTACCTTTGTTCCCTCCTAAAAAATAAAGGCAATAGGTAAAGGCAATAGAAGAAGTACAGCTGATAGTTGAAATGATGTCAGAATTATCGGTATAAAGCCTGCGAGAAAAAAATAACCTTGAAATTACATTTAACACATGTCATCTACAAACCAGGTTGGATTATTAACAATAGCTGAAGTTTCTGTGCCCTTATTTATCATTTCCCTAAATTAGTCACTCCATCTTTTCATTATTGACTGTCACTGGTCTACTCTTAATTTATCTCTCATCAAACCCCTTAGTCAATCAGGCAAAAGATTGTTGTGGTTAAGTTTTACTGTCAGCACTGTTCTTGCTAATGTAAATGCAGGTTGGCAAAAGAAAAATCGAGCTGAACACAAAAAAGCCCTTTAAAATAGTTCATAAATGTGTAAGTAAAAGCACATCTACTTCAGTTAGATGAAAAAACACAGTAAGTTATTTATACCCTCGAGCATGTTGAGATTTTAATTAAATAGTCTGAGTTATAGACTATAGATTTCATCAATGTCTAAAAAATGGAAAAAATGTGATGACGTCAATGAAATGATGATTAAAGAGCTGCCATGGGCTGAGGTAAATTTCCAATACATGTGTTCCACCACACGTGTAAATTTGTGCTTGTATAAGAATAGGAAAACAGGAATCAAGGATTCATTTGCTATATACACAATTAACATTTGGAGTGAAATGCAGAGTGGCATATTGTGAAATAAACTTCCTTCTTGACCTCTCTCAGTGGCGATTCCCATGACAAATAAACTAACTACTGTCTGCTGATGAGATGTGATTAAAAGCTCTGGAAAAAGCGAATAAAAAGTGGCTCTGAGATGAGACGATTTAAAAATACAATTCATCTGCCAAATGTCTAACTCAGAATCTGGGTCTAATATGTACTCTTTCCATGTTATTTTTTCCTTCTCTGCCAGAGCTCCTCCATCAGACCAAGGTCCTAAGGCGGGAGTCCAGAGTGGTCATGGGACAGGGGACAGGTTGGCTTCCCATGATACTCCTCAGCATGCTGCACCTCAAGGAGAGCAGGGCCAGGGCCAGGGCCATGTGGCCAGGAAGAGTCTGCAGGTGGATGTGGGTAGCAGCAGGACACGGAGGTCCCCTTCTGTGTCGCCAGATCGAGGCAGTGTCCCCACCTCCCCTTACTCTGTGCCTCAAATTGCACCTATGCCCAGCAGCAAACTGTGCCCCGTCTGCAAAACCACTGACCTGATGGGCACTGGGGATGACAAGCCGAACTTCAACACCTGCACACAGTGCCGCTCTATGGTGTGCAACCAGTGTGGCTTCAACCCCAATCCTCACCTCACAGAGGTAGGTTTGACAGAGAGTCACATGGATAATACCAGTGATGTGTATTTTTCATCACCTGATTTTTAAAATTAATAGTAATAATAGTAGTTTACTCACAACCCATCTGCTAATTAAAGTGGTAGACATATAAAGGTGAGACATGGAAAATGTATTTATATAGCACATTTCATTCAAGAGGTAACCTGGTGTCTTCACAAAGTACACATGGATAAGCATAATAGTAAAGCTCAAGAATACAGATATTAAAAAGTAAGCCAACACAAATACAAAGAACAAAAACGAGCAAACAGCACAAAGAATAAACAAATCAGATGGGCAGGTACATAAAATTGTAGATCACACTACATACAATAGCAGTGCATTTAATTAAAAACAATAGCAAACAGATAGGTCTTTAGTTTGGACTTGATCACTGTCAGCAGAGTCTAAAGCCTACGTTCTTCTGTCAGTTTGTTACATATTTGAGCAGCGCAGAAGCTGAAGGCAGCTTCACAATGTTTAGTTTGGACTGTTGGAACAATGAGTTGGTGCTGTCACCCCACCCACATTACAAACAGAGTTGGCGTCTGCTATGGTGCATACACATGGAAAACAAAAACATAAAATACTCCTAAAATAGTTTAAAAAAAGCTGCTGCACAATTGACTGCAACAACTTAATTCAGCTATACATTTTTATAGATTGGCTCAAGGCTAAAAGGAATACAAATTTTGGCTGTGTGATGTTGACTGACTGAAGCTTGTGACTTTCTGAATGAAACGTAATACAATCTCAACATTGTCTACAGCTTTCAACACACCACCAGGACATCCTTCACAGTCCTTGTCATTGATCATGCTGTCATAAATGTAGCTTTGAAATGTGACCAGTTGTCTTTACACCCTAAGACTTTGTTTAGTGCAACATAATTTCCCTACAGCTACTATACATAGTGTACATAAACATATTGGAGTCTCGTTACATCATACACACTGGTATTGGTTCTAAAAGTCTTTATTTTCCTCTTTTTTTCAATTATATAATATATTTACCCAGTAGCATGTGTTGGTGTGAGAGGCAGTATCACATGAAAAGCTGACATCAGACCTGATAAATGCATTGTTATGAGGTATATTAACAGGAATACAGAGACCGACTCACTTCTCACAAGTGTGCATTTTAAAATGTTCATCAGAGTGAGTGATTCAGGTGCTACAATGTGGTTTAATTTGTCCTGTGGTAATTATTTCTCATTGACATTTGTGAGTGATGTTGGTAATGACTATTGTAATCAAGCTGGCTGTGCATGGGAGTCAGAACGTGAATTAGCTGCATGCTGGTTGAGAGCTGTGACTTCTAGTTCCAGCCATTGTTTGTCTTGATTGATGACAAGTTTCATGAACTGGTGGACTCACAATACTTCATTCGCACAGACCTATCTCACCATTCTTTGCTAAAGTGCCCATTAACATATTGGTAGCTTCCTATTAGTTGTAATGAATCTCAGGCCCTTATCTTCAGCAAGTGCCACATTCTTTTACAGCTGATGTTACATAGTAAATGTACATAACATTTAAACAAGGGTTTATCTGTCCTCTATGACAGGAACTAGTGAGCATCCAGATCCTGCCCAGAGCCACTACCAAATAAAATCTATTATAACTGAACACCACACACTACAGTTCCCGATCATTCACTACTGTTCATATGCATCTAAACATTCATCACTTTTAACAGGTAGCTGAGAAAGCCTATTGCCATCACCCTAAAACAAATCACTTGCCTAATTTGAATTAGGTTATGCTTTGCTGTTACTGTGAGTCAAGTGTGACTGTGTCATCTGTCACAAAGTTTCACATCAACTCCAGTGAGTCATTTTGCAAATTGCAGCCAAGATGCAGTGTCAGTTAAGCTGGCCCACAGGCTATCAAGCTATATCTGTAGGCTGAATAAATACTAGCATGTAGGAAGTAAATATTTTGTTTTTGAACTATAGGTGTGTGGCTATAAATGTATTGACTAATGAGTGAGTGTAAGCTCGAGTACATGTGTGCATATTTGTGTTAGAAAGATGGAACTGTGGGAGATGGAAGGAACAGAAAGAAATGCGTGGACCAAAGAGGAGACAGACAGTAAAGAATAGATCATGGCAGCGAGCAAAGGAGAGCATGGCAGTAAAGGGAACTGCAGAGGTGGATGCTATGGGTATTTTTCAGCTCAGCCTTGGTGAGCTTGTCAGATACTGGCAGGAAGCGAGACATAGAGGAAAAACGCTCAGACTCTGGAGACCTGAAGAGTTACCCCCTAAACTACTTAGCATGGATTCAGCTTTGCTTCACTGCAGCATATCTAGCACAGCCTTATCCCTCATCAGTGAAACTGATGACGGCCATGTAGATGCTGTTCAAGGTGATGATAATGTTGAAGACAGCGATGACTGGAATCAAGATTGCAGTGATGGAGAGGATAGACAAACAGAAGCCATGGCAAGGAAGCTTAAGTGAAAGATCCTATGCAGGAACAGAAATAGTTATATTTGTAGATGAACAGCTATGTAAGTTAAAAATAAGACCAAGGATTTAACTGAGACACAAATCCTAGAGATATTTTGACCTTTTTTAATGAAATAGTGGCAGACTTTCAGGATTTTTGAGTATTATAATATTTGTTTTCATTTATACATCTGGTGTTTTAACAGGAGAATCACCTGTGGCATTTTGTCATAAAAACACTGATTTATTGCAGCTCCAGTTATAGTCTCTTGATGACAACACAGGCTCAGTCAGTTTATGTCCTGCTGTGTAAAAGACGTGTCTGTTTACCAATTGTTTACAGACTCATTGAACTTTCCAAGATTATAGAGATAATATCAGCATAAATCTGTTATTGAAGAGGATTCCCCTCAAATTATAGAAATATGACATTGTTGATAGGATGATTGTTGATAACTAGAAGCAATTCCATATTTGGATATTTTAAATGATGCTTATTCACCACAAAGTCCCAAGTGGCATCTCAAGCCCAGAATCAAAATGAAAAATTAGAGCAGTTCTTTTTAAGATTTAGCAAGAAGCTGCCTTATCAGTCAAAGACGATCCCTGTTCATGTTGAATTGTTTGAGGATTGTTGAAATGCCAGTAAAAACTGTTAACCAACCTGATGTTGCAAATGCAAATTCAGAGATGTAAAGAGTGATCAACAAGCGGGCGTTACAAACCACACTTTGTTACAGGGCTGTCAGTCAAACTGACAAGGTTTCATTTTATTTATTTTTATTGTATTAATTTTTTAATTTAGGCTGAGAATGGAGATGTACAAGCAGCCATACATGCGAGCTACGTGTGTGTTTGTGACAATGATATGATTAAATCAATAATATGCATGTTAAAATAAATACATTAATTAAAGAGGTATTTAATTCAAAACATTGTAATGAAAGCAGAGGGAAGAAATCTAGACAGATTTGGAAAAACAGGAGAATCAAAGACAGACACAGAGATACAGAATAAAACAACAGCACAAGAGCTCTGAGATGCAGTGAAAATACCACAGACACCCCGCCACCCAACAGTGTTCTCCCACCATCATAGAGGGAAACATCTGCTTTATAATTGGTCCAATTTCTATTTATAGATCATACCCTCCTTCTGTCTGCCTGGTCCTGAGAAGCCACAGCTGAAAGAACGAGGGAGAGAGAGCGAGCTGTGTGGTAGCAGGGGAAGACAGGATGGGAGAAAAAAGCATAATCATAAATTAACCATAATAGTCAGACTGTTCTTACCAACATTGTGCATGATTCAGCTCTATTCTGTGTGATACAAAAATACAAAATAAAATTAAACTCAAAAAATTATTTTAGGGCCCTTTTGAAAACATATTCTTTTATTTGTGTACTGTGTTGTGCTGTGATGGAAGTATTCACATTGTCAGAACACTCTGGAGACGGATGGAAGTCACGAAATGGTGACTTTTTAATACTGTTGTTTGAACAGTGCCTTGGAAATATTTCATTTTCTTTTAACCAACAATCCCACAATTTGAGAAACAGTTTTAACAAATGTTCTCCCAAAAAGACTCTGCAGAGGCACTCTATATATCTCCTCCTCCCTGTTCAAAATAAACCAGGTGGGTGGCCAAAGTTGACAGTTGTGTTAGATAGATCCAGTAACCAAACCAAAAACAATGGTCTCTATTTTTATTCAAACACTGTTTCTGTTTTTCATCAGAACTTCTACTTTCATAAACATGTTAATATCCCTAATTTAATGCTGCACTGAGAAGTCATTTTATATTAATAGTGCATTTTATAACTGCTTGTATGTGAAAGGGGTCAAATCCATAGAACTGGTCACCTGTCTCTGCATTTCTCCTCAGCTTTGTAAAACGTTTTAGCTTCTTTCAGCTGATTTTGATTTCATGGTCTGCAGCTTGTTTTGGTTCAGTTCTCCTGTTTCCAGTTGCAGCAGGCAGCTGTTTCCAGCAAAACACCCACCTGAATGTAGCTAATGAGCCAAATATTTCCCTCAGGAGACCAAAACAGAGGTAAAATAGATTTACACTACTAAATAAACAGGATGTAACTTTTTTCTAATATCTTTACTAGACATATGTTCCCAAACCTATCTTAAAGAGGAGAACACCACTGCCAGACGTGCATAGATACTGACTTCTAGAAGCTTTTGAGCTTTTTGAATTATTTGTTATTGATTATTAAGTTTGGCACATTCTCATTTATTACAATTTTATAACAGTGGACTATCTAACGTGCTCGGTAGAGTGTTGTGGAGCATAATAGAACATAACAGAGGTGGGGGAAGGCTGTGTGCAGCAGAGAGGACTGATTTCAAGTCTCATCTCTGTAGTGCTGTTAAATTTGTCAGGTGGCCCACAAACCATGTTCTCAACAAACAAGTGTTAGTCAATGTTTGTCAACAAACATTATTAGTTTGTCCTAAGATTTAGGATGTTATTTTGTGAGATTGCAGAATCCAGATGTGGGAAACATCTCAGTTTCTTCAAGCTCAAATAACTGAGTAGAAGCTGTCTGTTCATCTGTCATGTTATTTTTTCCACTTTTATTTTCTAAATTGCTCTCGCCCTAAAATGGATTGGCTATCTTTCTGAGGCTGAGGCATCTGTCTCTGTGCCTAGCGTACGTTAGAAGATGGTGAAGAAAATGAGTAAATTAAAAATATGTTCTGCTCAGAAGTTTAATCATTTTGTTTATGAGGCCAATTGCTAGTCATCTAAGGTGTAGCTGGGAGAAATGAGCTGTTAAATTATTTGTGAGGACAAAGTGAGCTACAGTTTCAATCTTGGTTTCCCATCAACAAAAAAGTATTGTGTCATTTGGTTAGTTAGCAGTTGGGCCTGTAGCACTTCAGAAAAAATGATAAGTGATTTCCCTATGTCAAATTGAATCCAGTATGGATAGAATATTTTAAAACAATTATTATATTTGGATACAGAAACGTTCAGGTTTATATTAAAATGTTCAATCTAAACTCTGAAAGACATTTTATGAGCTCTCAGTCTGACTTCTCAGATGACAGGCAGTGTTTGGAAAGGAAATATTTGGGTGACAGTGTTTCACTCATCAGGCTACACTAGGCTGTATTCACACACTCTGACTTTAAGTGGACAAACAGTATAAACTGGGTCAGGAATCCAGTGAGACACTAAATGCTGAATTTTGCATATACCAAAATATTTTGCGGTGAAAACTGCCAGAGAATAAATCTGGGACACTGTTTTAATTATTACCCCATAAAGTCCCCGCTTGCTATAGTCATATGAGTGATGCTCTGCAGCAAAGAGAGAGGAATCACCACATTTTGTCAATCTGTGTCAGAATGTAGATAAACACGAGCGTCTTTTGTCTATTTTTCTAACCTAGATTCAGTTAGACAATAAGATGTCATATGTTTGTGCTTTAAAATGTAAAACTATATTTACTTCAAATAGTAGTAGTGTATCTATGTTACCATTATGTTGTTGTCTATTATCCAGTAATAGCTACACACTAATATACTTTAGGGTAACAGCACAACACAGAGCTCCAGCTGACTTCCTAAGGTTTAGTTTGGCAGTACATGCACACGAACTGTATTAAACTTTTTTTCCCATTATTAAAATATCTCTCAACTTCTAAGTGTAAAATTCCTATGGTCTACCTGCTGTTCCAGATGATATTTCTCCAGATGATATCATTTGGTGGGGTGTTTTTAGCAAGACGCAGAGAGATATTTTAATGTACAACCCCAATTTTAATGATTTGTGATGATTTAATGATGATCTGTGTAAAATGTGCATACAATTTGATTAGATTTGCAAATCTCATTCACCCATATTTTATCCACAAAACAACATAGAAAACACACCCAGTGTTTTACTGATAAAATGTATAATTTTAAGGGAAAAGTTATATAGGGTAAGCTTGAAATTGATGGTAGTAACACATCTCAAAAAAGTTGGGACATGGTCATGTTTACTACAGTGTAGAATCCCCTTTTCTTTTAACAACAGTCTGTAAATATCTAGGAACTGAGGAGACCAGTTGCTGGAGTTTTGGGCGAGGAATGCCGTCTCATTTGTGCCTGATATAGGATCCTGACTGCTCAAAAGTCCTGGGTCCTCTTTGTTGTATTTTCCCTTACAACAAATATTACAACAAATATTTTCAATTGATAAAAGGTGTAGAGTGCAGAGAGGCCAGTTCAGCATGTGGACTCTTCTAATACAAAGTCATGTTGCTGTCATAGATGCAGTATGTGCTGCAGTATGTGCTGAAATATGCAAGGTCTTCCCTGAAAAAGACGTCATCTGGATGGGAGAATATTCTGCTCTAAAACCTTCAGCATTGCTTTCCAGATGTGCTTTGGCCCAGAGGCAGTGTTTATGGGTCATGATCATATGGTACATGTCTTCTCCTTGGCATGATCGATCTCACAGACAGTGATTTTTGGAAGTATACCTGAGCCCATGCAGTGATGTCCATCACAGAATCATGTCTGTCTTTAATGCAGTGCCGTCTGAGGGCCCAAAGTTCATGAGCACCTAATATTGCATTTCTCCAGATTCTCTGGAGATGATCTTTTGATGATATTATTTTTTGGAATTGGGATTGTAGAGAAAGCAATACATGTGTTATCTTATCTTTTCCAAGGGCATTGCATTACATTATACTTTAATGGTGTCCATTATATTTTGTTCATTTTGTGTACTGTATATCAAGATTTTATGTTCACTACAACTCTGCATGACTTTGTAACACCATAGCTCCCTCCTGTGCCTGACATTGCACCAGCATACCTGCTGAAAGACATTCAATAAAGAGCTTAAATAGAAATTTAACACAGATTTCCTCAAAACCAGTCAAAGTTTTCACTAATCTGACTTTGTTTTTATGAACTTAATTCTTTGCTTCGCAGCATTTTTGAATTAAACATGTTTTGTTCAGATTGTACTTGTGTAGTTGTTTGTTGAGCTGTCTTTGTTTGAGTTGAGCAGAGGTAGGGAGAGAGAAATTTACAGAGAGAGGGAGGGGGAGAGAGAGTGAAGCAATGGAAGGAATTTCAATGTCTTTTGGCCCAATTTACAAGGAATTGATAAACTGCTGCATCTTGATCCCCAAACTGCAGAGCTCAGCTGCTGTATGTGCTGCATGGAGATACTGCATTGAGACCGCTAAGACAAAGTTTCTGTTTTTGTCTGCATTCTTGTTCGGTTGAAGTTTGAATGTGTCTCTAAGCCTGTCCCTTACCCTGCTTTCCTGGGGGAATGGGAAATGATGAACGACACGATGTCTCTCATCTGTCAAGAAACTGGAGAAGAAACTGGAAAACTTTTTGCAGTTGTGTGATGTATGTAGTGTAACTCTGCTACTCACTCTACCACACTTATTTGACACTTTTAGTTACTTTACACATTCAAATTAATATGAAATAGAATCAAATAATTAACAATAATTGGTAATAATTAGACATAACTTGCATAATGCTACAATTATCTCATCTGGAACATTCAAGTAGTGCGTACACATTCATGCATGCATAGTATGCATGATCAGTCAGCTCTGCTCCTTCCAGCGCTCCCTCTTCCTGCTCTGCACAGATGGCACTGCATTAAAACAGGCATGATTCTGTGATGGACATCACGGCATGGGCTCAGGAAATTACTGTCTGTGAAGACAGTTCGCTTTGCCATCCAAAAGTCCCCCAAAAAAGTAAATTTAGCCGCAGTGAAGTCATACAACACAAGTTTCAATAGCAGATGAAGTTTGTTTAGTTGACATGCAGTTTTAGATGTTTCGATTTTTTTTCTTGCAGTGCTCAGTAAGAAAACATGTAAAAATCCATAACAATTAGGTGAACGACACATGCTGATAGAGAGCACATATAAAGAATTGCTGTTTGTTTTATGTAATAGTAAAGGAATATCTCTCAGTTTTGTTAGTTACTGTTGGTATAATAAGACACCTGAAGATGTCCAGTTGGGATTTGGGAAGCACCATTTTATCACCTGGTACAGTCCATACAGTTCGCTGATTAATTGAAATAAAATGACTGAGATAACTGTTATTGAAGTCAGCATACAATTCAACCTGTGTGTGTTTGTTGCAAAGGATGTTTTGCCCTCATTATCTGATCCAAATCCAAGTCTTTGTCGGTCCTTGCTGCTAAAAGGTTCTATTTCTGGCTGCAAGTTGTTCTTCAAGAAGCCACAGAGCTGGAGCATTCTGTCGGCACACACTGAGTTCTTGTAGAACTGGGATTCGATCCCGGATCATGACCTTTGATGTGCATCACACACACATATCTAGCGAGCTAAAGCAGCATTTAGGGCCATGTGCAAACGAAAGGTGATTAGAGCCATAAAAAATTATAAATGAGATGCAGATGGAGCAGAGTTAGAGGGAGTGACATGAAGTGAAAAGCTCATATAAGAAAGAGCAAAACAGGCAAGAACAAGATGAAGGGTGGCAACAGAGAACTGATAGAGAGGGAGGACAGGAGACAGAGTGCACAGTGTGCTTGTTTTTTGTCGATACAGATCGCATTTCATAAAGATCCACATGATTGCCTCATAACAAGGGAGAAATAGAGAGGAATAGATGAAGAGTTGAGGCGGAGGCCCTAAACTGAGGACTGGCAGGAACACAATAAAACTGATAAATAACTGCTTGCCCTCCTTGCAGCTGTTCCCCCAAAAGGGTTTAATATGATTATTCCAACTGTAATTTGCAAAAAGCATAAAGAACAATGATAATAATAAAATTTCCCACTTATGCATCTTTCATTTAATGACGACACATGTACACCTGTGTTTGATGATGGTGTTGCTTTAGTGCTGACTTACAGTTTTTCACTGTCCATATTACTCTGATTGTATCCAGTTTCCCCTGATTGGCAATGAAATCCATGGCATCATCATTCCTTAAACTGAGGTTTGGCAGGAGGCCATGCACTAGGCTAAGATGCTGCTGAGCCTTGACTTATTCTGTGTACAGTGACTTACTGAAAGACTGACTTAAACTGAGAAATAGTGAAAGGCAGGAGGAGTGTATACTGACATTTTAATGCAGTGAACAATGCAATTTTGAATATAAATATATAACATACATTTACAATCTGTCCAAACATTTTTTATTAATTATATTGCAGTTATAACATTAAAACACTGTATTAACATGACATTTAACAGCAGGAGGTGGAGCTGAAAGTGACTGGCATTAGATGAGCATATTAGGGACAGCATGGGTAGGCAGGTTTGGAAGCAAAGTGAGAGAGGCAAGACTTAGATGATTTGGGTATGTGCAGAGGAGGCATGTGGAGTGTATCTGGAGAAGAAAGCTGAAGATGGAGCTGCCAGACAGGAGGGGAAGAGGCAGGCCAAAGAGGAGGTTCATGGACATGATGAAGGACGACATGCGAGTGGCTGGTGTGACAGAGGAAGATACAGAGAACAGAGTGAGATGGAGACACATGGTCTGCTGTGGTGACCCTTAAAGGGAGCAGTTGAAAGAAGAAGTGTTTTAGTACCCTCTCAAGATTGAAAACTTCAAGCCTGTCTTAGCTCTGACCACATTCAACACCACTGATGCATGTGGTTGGGTGGGGTCGGAGGTGTGCTGTGTTATAACACACTCATTGATGTCACAGTGTCTGTGAGATCTCCTGTATGTCACTGAAAAGTTAAACTACTGCAGGTCAGCAAAAAGAGGATCTTCAGGGGGTGTTAAGTTACTCTTTAACACGTGACAGTTGAGTTCCATATAGATGCTGTCACCCAGTAACATAACACCAACCTAATATAAATACTGCTTCACTCACCTCACTGGTGCTTTCAAGTCTGTTGTATGTCTAATGTGATTATCACAGTGCTGATACCTGCTTTAGTCTGACGTTGTGTCATTAGCTTTTAGCTGATTTCTGTTTGGGAAGGGTTATTATGTTTTGTTTTGGTCTAACTTATCACTATAGTGACAGCTCGGCTGACCTGGAAACACAGGTAGCTTTGCTGTTATGTTTTCCATCAAACCAACTGTCAATCTTCCACACTTTTGTAGCAATGTTTCATAGCTATTACAGCTAATAATATTCAACTCAAGCTAGCGCTAACAAGAATTTCAAAATCAGTCCACTCTGCTCCACCTAGCCATCTCTCTTTCTGCTCAGCTATGCTCTTCTACAGTCTGCTACGCTTCGCCATGCTCTACACAGCTCTTCAGGAATAAGTTATTATCAAATTACTACAAATAAGAAACTGCAAAACTCACAAATTAAGCAGAAATCTGTTCTCTATATCTGATGTCAGTGGAGCCTGTGACATCATCTCTCTACAACATGAAGTTTTGGAGCATATTTCTATTAAGAACAATATTCAAACTATGTTACATAATGTAGCTTTAAGGTTTACCCCATGGCAACCTCCCAGTAATTATTTACATACAGTAGAGGTAACACCTGGAGCCTCTAGGTACACATGAAGTGCAATGAAAAAAGGCTGTGAAATTGAAGGTAATACTACAGTACGATACACAAAGGCTCACTGTAGTTACTGAGGAGCGAATCAGGATGACCTCATAATTGAAGTTTAGTCAACACCAGGAAGTCTGCCTGATTGTTTTACTGTTTCTCCAACCAGAGTAAGCAGTTGTCATTGAGCAGAACACAGATCAGCTAAACAGATCTGATATGTAGGTAGTGATTCAGAAGTCTGGAACCAGGTTACTGTACACCTGACTAAACCAATGTGGTGTGACATGTGCTCTGTTGCACCTAATGGGGATGTCAGACCATACTGAACAACCAAGTGCTTTTCTGCATCACTTTATCAAGGACATTTATCACTGGAGGCCAGAGGAATTAGTCTAGTTCCAGAACTCTGAATCACTTCCTACATCTCAATTTTCTCAGTAAATCAAATAGTGGATAGTTATTTATGAACAATAATGTGCAATTAAATGACTGTGTATGGAGTATGATTATCAAACTACAAAATACAAAAACAAAATTATGTGTTATCAGTTGCATTTAACTTACTATTTAGGCAGAGATTTATTTTTACCACATCTGTTTAACTCTCTGTACAACAGTGAGTCAGTGCTTTGTAAAATGTGGAGTACCACTACACTTTAAGTTCAGTGACTCATGCTACTGTAACTAAACTGTGAAGGGACAAGCAGCCTGCTAGCTTGTATAAAATGTTTTGGTAACACTGTACATTATTTATCAGATAGTAAATGACCTGTCTTACCCACTGGTGATTGCCTGGATCAGGTTTGCTCAGCCTATCAGAAGCTGTAAGTGCAGAGATAGTTTGAAAACAAGCAGAACAGGGTGTCTTCAGGACAAGGGTTCAGAACCACTGCTCTAGGCAGTCATGTTATAGACTGCCTAGAGCAGTGGTTCTGAACCCTTGCAATTAAAATGAAAGATACAGCAAGTTATTCATGTGCACAGTTCAGCATAAATTCACAAGTACTAGTGACAAATATATGTAGAGGATGAGTTGCTGTTTCCAAGTAAAGGCTTCAATGTTCATGCATATAAACTATGTGATTATACACAGTAACTAATACACGATGTGTATTTCTGTGTGTCCATGATGCAACTGCACATGTCGGTGAACAGATCTTGCTACATTTCCTATCCTCACTTTGGAAACTCTCAGAGCACTAAAAATACTCAGCTCAGGCAAACCAAACCAAAATCTTGATGGATTCACCTTTACAGGCTTAAAGGGAATTTTGACCCAAAGTTATAAAGGCATAGCAGTGGCTCCCATATTGCTCTTAGTGCCCCAGCCCCAACACTCACACAACCTTTCTCTGAAGGCATTTATAATGCATTAAGGCATTATGTAATGACCACAAATCCAAGACAGCTACAATAGTGTGGCAGCTGTCAGAGCACCAGGATGCCAATTACCACGTATGGCCACGTGCCATCACTAGGGCCTCTTTCTGACTTTCACCTTCTTATGTGCCTATACAGAGCAGAAATAGAACAAGAAAGAAGACTGGGGATACATAAAGAGCTTGACAACAGCAGGCGGAACAAGAGGGGAATGTGGAGAGGATTTAATGAGAAAAGGAAAAAGTATAATAAAAACAAATGAGAAGAGACGTACAGAGAAGATGTGAGAGAAGATTATAAAACCAGGAACAGTCGTGTTTTATTGAATAAGTCCAGAGTTCACCCCTGTGCATGTATTTGTGGGTAAATAATGCTGCGGCATGGGACATTTTAATCCTTTCTCAAAGAGATATTTTACTTCATTTATAATTATTCTTTCATTCATTAATTTTTTCATTGCCAAATCGTCTTATTCAGAGTGGGCTGGAGGCAATCCCACCATGCATAGGATGACAGGAAGGCAGCCAGTCCATCACAAAAGCAGTATACCAATATACTTATTTCATTAATAGGCACTTTAGACATTCAGTAGAACCCCAGGGTAATGACAGAGAAAACAAAATGCACAACCACATTACTGTATCTTTATGACTGAATATTACTCACTTGTGTCTTTATCTGCTATGCTAAACCTATGTGTTAAATCAGTTAAGCCTGGTTCTTCCTTTCTTGCAGAAAGTTTGATTAGAAGATAGATACTGCTGTTGTGTCAGTACAGTAAGCCAGTTAGCTTAGCCTACAATTAAAACATCTGGAAACAGTTCCTCAAATTTAGCATGAAAGCAAATAAGTCCCACCATTTAACACAACATTATTTCCCTTTCTATTATTATTCTTATTCCTATTGGACAATAAATGGCGATGGTAGAATCTGTAGCTTATGATCATTATTTGTTTTTTGTATATTTCCTTTACAGGTGCAAGAGTGGTTATGTCTGAACTGTCAGATGCAGAGGGCACTGGGAATGGACATGACCACACCACGCTCCAAGAGTCAGCAACAGATCCACTCTCCTTCTCATGCAGCCAAACCAGAACTTAAACCCGATGCTTCGATTCAGCCTGCACCCCAGACACAGACGCCTCCTCATGCACAGCCTCCAGTACAGGCCCATCCAGAGCCTGGTTCTACCAAACAGACTGGTCCAGCTGCCCCAGGTCAGCAACGAGCTAAGCTCCCTCCAGGTGCAGTCCCTCTCCCCGGCATGGCCAAGGCACCATCCCAGCCTGATCTATCCCGCAGCTCTCCCGCCCACCAACCCCAGCACCCACGGCAGGAGCAGACTCGCAGTGCAGGGAGCTCCCCATCCCGACAGCCCCCTCCTCCAGAGCAGACTTTTGGGAAGTTGTTTGGCTTTGGTGCCTCTCTCCTTAACCAAGCCAGTACTCTGATATCTGAGACTACTCAACCCCAGCAACAGCCCCCAAAGCCAGCCCCAAAACAAGGAGGACTTCCTGTACCAGGACCTGAGGCGGGTAAACCCTCAGGACCTCAACCTGTACAACAAGGGCCTCGAGCCTCTGCTCAGCAGCAACAACAACATGCTCCCCCAGACACCTCTAAGCCCAAAGCGTGTTGTCCACTGTGTAAGACAAGTCTCAACATAGGCAGCACAGCAGAACAACCCAACTACAACACCTGCACACAGTGCCACGCCCAGGTGTGCAACATGTGTGGATTCAATCCCACTCCACACCTAGTAGAGGTAAGACTCTGATTTCCATTGTTTGGCTGTCAAGTGTGTGTAACATTTTCCAGCGAGTGTCACTGGATTTGCAGCCAGTTGCAGATCATGATTTGCTAAATGAAGTGATTTATTGACACAAAAACTCTGTGTCAAATTTCAGTTGGGTTTTGTTATTATTAATTTCAGACTACCAGGTTATACAAAGCTTCATTTTCCTGTGTGTATATTTGGCCAATGATTGTCTCTGTTTACACGGATTTTGAGGTTCTTCACAATGTCTGTATTGTATATGTCTATGCTAGTTAGATTGCTTCTTATTATTTTTGTAGATTATTATTAACTGTCATTCTTTAACACAGTGTAAACTCTTATAATACAAAATTTCTGCACAAGGATGGTTGATATTTTGATTTATAAGAACATGGCAGCAGGTTCAGTATACAGCATGTTCATACAAAGCTTTATGTAAGCCCTGTAAGCCTCTTCTCGTCCTCCTGCCTTTCTCTGCCCATGTTTCTCAGTCAGTACCTGCCCTGTTCTGCTCTGTCAGGGCCTTTCATGTAGTTAGTGGAGTGAAGTCCAGGCTGTGACTCACCTCATCTGTGTGCACTCTACCCCAGGGCTTCACAGAAATATATGACCAATCTACAGGAAATGGAGCCTTATCAACTTCAATTTAATGGATAATCTTAGTATTGATTAGTCACATCCAGGGGTCAGCTGAGGGTATGTTCCTCCTTTAAGTGTTTCTTGTCTGCTAACATAGTGGGAATCCAGCTGGTAAGAACAGGGACGTGAGTGTCTTACAGTGCTCGGCAATGACACAGTTTAATTATGCAAATCAACTCCAATTGAATGATAGCAGTAATAACAGGCTTTCTGCAGAGCTCTGGCTTTTTATGGGCAAGCCTTGTCTTTCCAGGCATCTGGTTGTCACAGGCACTAGCACAGGCCATTCATAGATCGCTATGGAAACAGAAAGATAATTTGTTTGTAAGACGTCCCTTTCATGCTTGGCTGCTGAGATGTTGCGAATCTACAAAAACTTTCAGATTGCCGTTGAACTGTTTTCCAGAGACCGTCTGTTATTAGGTGTGTAGTGTTTCTGCTCTGCTGGCCACAGTATGCAACTCAATCCAGCATAAAGTGCATTCTTTCCAAACCTGTGAACAGTTTTACTTGACATTCGATGTGAGCTGGCAGTCAGGTTGCTTCAGAGTGTGTGAGAACCATTTGGACATGGTGTGAGGCTTTGTACTTTGAATTTAGGTTCCTCAGCGTGATTTCCACAGCCTGTTTGGCGCATTCACTCTCCTCTTCCTCTACTAATCTCTTCAAACTTTTATGTTTCTCTGTGTTTGCTTTTTTTCAGTCTTTTCTTGCCTGTTGCAGGAAAAATTGTGTTGATCTATTTCTGTTCAAGAGGGCGTGCTGACGGAGCCTGTAGGCGCATCACTCCTTCATACTGTACATACCCTCTGGTTTTGTAAAGCATCTTGATCCGGATGATGCACCGGAAAGCCTTTTTAGATTAATCTGTGACAGTACCAAACAACTTAGTAAACTATTTACCAATTAAACAATATGTATCATAAAATGTAGAAATCTGAAAAATGTTTGTCACCCCATGAGTGACAAATGCAAAATTCAATCAGAGCACATTAGGCTGAGATGTAGTGTGTGACAACATGATGAGTGGCTAAGTCTCTGCGAGAATGAGTGAAAGAGTGGAGGAGGAGAGAAGGGAACGAGGTGATAGATTGAGAAGGAGGAAGAGACTGAAAATCAGAGATAATGAGTGAGGAGAGCAAAACTGTTAAATTGTGCTCTCCTCACTGCAACTATGTTGCAGAATAATTCACATCAATTAGTGTTGAAAGTCATGTGTGTCCTTGCTTTGGCACTTTTTACTCCCTCATTTCACTTTTCAAGGAGATTTAAACCTTTAAACTTTCTGTCATTGTCATCTCCCCAGAGTTTGGTTGTAAATAGATCATAAAATGCTTTCACTGGAGTGTCTTCTACTCAATCCAATAACAGCACATTGCATATCAGTCCTTATGCCTGTATTGCTACGTCTTTGTCTCTCTCTTTCCTCTCTGAAGCATACTGAAGCACATACCTCAATGGATGCCATGTCTTACCTCTTTCTTGACTGTAACTAACAGTGGAGGTGTATTTGATCCAGTGCATTGTGCTCCAGTTCCCAGCTGTCTCAGTATAACATTATTTTTTTATTGCCAAAATTTTGTTTCCAGGATTGACCAGGTGTACTGATCAGGCCATGGGGCATATTAAAATACAGAAGTATGTCCACAGTTTGTAAAGAGATGGACGTTCTGAGTGGACCATTAACAATAGGACTGAACTTCTACAAAAACTGTAGAAAAAGTGTTGAGAAACAGCAAACACAGCCCATCAATTATTCAGCAAAAGAGAACATTATGAATAGTGCATGCAGTGTGGAGTAGCAAGAGCTGTATTTGATTCCTCATGTCATATAAGGTCAGCTTATGTTGATGCCTATGTATGCCCATGCATGTCTGTGAGAGGAGAGCTGCATATGTGCAGGCGTATGTTTATTATACTACAGCTGTCTGGTCTTTGTGTGTCGGCCATTGGTTTTATTTAAGAATGAGGACCAGATTGTATGTGAAATATGATTAATTAGGGAATCAAATGCTGTACTGAACTTACAAAAATGTAGTTACTCTTTAAGGACATACACTGTATTTGGTCTCATATCAGATATTTTCTCCAGGCTGACTAATCCAAACTCAACTGCCAGCTCATAGCAGATTAATTCACTCATTTATGTGTCTGTCCAGCCTTACCATGCCTTTTCTGCTACTCAAAGAGAATCACTCTCTATCTATCTATTCTATCTTTCAGAATATCAAAGTGTCAGCAAAGTAAAGATCAGCTGTGGTCTATTCTAGCTCTTGTGCTTGGTCACCAAGGTTTGGTGTGCCAAAAGTCATACAAAAACAGTGTAAATACATCAACACAACTACCTGTATTCTATCTGCTACTTATTATAACACCTTTAATAGCATGCAGTGAAGTCTGAAATGAAACAATCAAGATGTCAGCTTAAAGTAAGGGCTTTGCTCAAGAAACTGTATGAACCATTTAACAATTGCAACAATTTTATAAGCACATACATCCAAACTTTATGGGCTCAAAATATCTGGATAAACTAATAATTAAGTCGCCAGGTTTTAACTCTTGGTTCCAAATCCTTTGCAGCCAATGGTTGCCTGAAGTCTGGGACCCATTAACAACACTAGACACTGGGTTTCTTCGCTGATAGTGCTCTGCCAGGCCTTTACCTTTTGTAGCATTTTGCATTCAGTGTTGCCTTTG
Organism: Helostoma temminkii; assembly: GCA_900302695.1. NCBI lineage: Eukaryota > Metazoa > Chordata > Actinopteri > Anabantiformes > Helostomatidae > Helostoma > Helostoma temminkii. Next base: position 132,466 of record OMLM01000359.1, read on the forward strand.
GCAGGTTTTGTGTGCCTGGAACACATGATGCAGTGAAATACAGTATTTCTTGAACACTTGGTGAAATGGTGATGATGACATTACAAATAAGGCATATAATATACTGTTAATTTAAAAACAATTTTACATGTACTGGAACCCTACACTGGAATTTTAAGAAATAAAAAAATGCTTTACTTAAAAATAATGTTCCTTATTAAATATTGGAATTCTCTCTGAGGGTGTCACAGCAAAATAGAAGCTGGGTATTAGAAATCTGGTTATTAAAAATGAATCTCAAAGTTGGTTTTAATTTCCTAATCTGATCAGATTAATTAAAATACCAAATTATTATTATTCATTTCTTAGATTAAGGGATACATTCTTAAAGTTAGCTCAATCAGAAAACAAACTCTAATTTTTAAATGGAGATTTCTTTGCTTTTAATAAGCAGTTTAAAAAGTTTTTGTTTTAAGGTCCATTAAGGTCTTGTAGAGAGTGGACTTTTATCCTAGTTTTAAAAATTCTTGCCTAGCAAATTTTCTTTATCCCAATGGCAGATTTTGTTTGCTTAATACATGACATTTTTCATAAGAATTAAAATCTTAGTTTTTTTTCTAGTAGGGTTGTTTTTGCACACATTGATGTTTTGAATAGCGACACTGAATTGCTCAGGACCTCATTGTCCTTTAAGACACACCTGACATGAGGTGAACAAATGTACAACATGTAGTTTTTGTGAATGTGTCACAGTTCTACAGGACCACAGTTGTTGCTGTCACACAGAGGCACAGTATAGATGAACATGTCATTCTAATTCTCCAACAAGCTGGAAGTGTTTTCTGAAGGCTGGCACCAGCCTGTGTCTCTCTCAGGAGTCCCATCCAAAGCCAGATGGCTGCCGGCATCATGCATCCAAGTCTGCTGTGCTCATCCTGACTGCTCCCAAAGTGATGATGGTGCACCATCACAGATTCAAACACCAACTTAGTCTCAATCAGCTGCTTGCCTGCTTTTAATACATATTCCTTTGCACAGCATGTGTTTATACAAGCACACATACAGTATGCATTTAGAAGATGAATTCAAATTCACACACCCACACATGCTATACATGCCAGCATGCATGCATTCACACCCACTGAAACACAGTTGGTGGGGATTCACAGATTACATTCAGTGGGACTTGATTAATAGTGTGCAATCTTTGTCAGTTCACCAATAAAATTGATTGGTTTATTTTAAATGCATACACAGTCTGTATCGAGAATGTTATCATATTAATAAAGTTAGATACAAATAGATAATACCTACTTCTTATGATTTTTATTTTATTTTGTGTTTTGGATCAGCATTTTTTTAAGTGATTTTTATTATTTATATATTGGATTATGCTACAATTAGAAAGTGCTAATAGAAGCAAATGGTACCTTTTACAGTAATACATTTTCCAACCCAGCAAACATTCACATACACACTCATACTGTTTGAACACCCTCACATGCTATTGTACTTCATCCTTCTCTTATTTCAGATGTACTGTAATAAATGGGTGAACTGTGTGATCCTGACTTGCCTCGCTGCCAAAAACAAAAATAGATTCTTATGAAATATTTTACTGTTGACTTATTTTCTTTCAGCTTTCACTTGGATGTTTAGTAGCTCAGTAACTAAGATAGATTTAGATTATGTGCCAAATACACTGCTCCCTTTGGCCATTCTTTATTGTGACTGTGGTTGTTTTCCTCCTCTCTCTCTTGCACATTTCACTATTCTTCTCCTGTCTGCATCCCTCTTCCTTCTGTCTACAAGCTTTAGTTAGATACTGCTTGCTGTTGACACATTAATTGAATTGGCAATTACTTTGGGTTGAAATGTATACCATTGACATTGCAACACGGATAGTCAGCCCTCTTGATTCAGTCTGCTCTGTTGATTTAGCGGCAACAGCAGGACTAGCATTTTAAAACCATTGCACATAAGTTAGAGTCAAACCCAAAAAGAGAGGAGTTTGTGTGTGTGTGTGTGTGTGTGTGTGTGTGTGTGTGTGTGTGTGCGGGGGTGTCTTGTAGAAGGAGCTAATAGTTGAGAGTGTTTGTAATCCGTGTTGATGGAGTGAAGTGATCCCCTTGAATACCATGCTTAACCTCAACACCCCATTGTAAAGATCCACCCACGCAAGGAAGAGCCACTGGGGAATAACAAGCCTTGTTGGATGATTAAACCGAAACAATGCCATTTTCACGTTTGATAAATATACTAGTGTTGAAGATGCTGTAATGATAAAACTAAAGTAAGACCTAATTCTTATATTTGTAATGATGCATCACATGTTGAGTTGAAATTACAGGAGGTTTACCTCAAACCTTTGTGTCACAGTACAGTCACTGATAAAATTCTGTGTGTGACTGCTGCAGTATGACAGGAAGATGATGTGATGTACAGCAATGGCTGCTTCCTGTTGAGATTATGTGGCACCCAGCACAGATGGCTCGCTGGTTTGGAAGCTTAAATGCCACTCACTGTCATCTCTGGGACCTTTGAATTTGGCAGCAGGCTCTGTGCTCAGACTGAGATGGAGTTGCATACACTTTGTCTTTATTCCTGTATATCACAGATCTGCTGCCAGATCCAGAGGTGATGCTACTGCTTTAACATTTGATACTTTTTAAGATTTTTGAAATTTTGCTGCCACCACTGTTTTGCCTTATTGTAAAGCTAAAAATGATAGGAAATAGAAGATGTTGAGAAGAAACTACCATCTTTAACTACCACCTTTTGACCTCAGGTTTCAATTGGTTGTGTAAGCTTTATTCTGCCAAGCTTGTGTGCACCACAGGTGTTCATTTTTCATCAGACATTTTTGAGGTCAACTTCGAACTGTCCCAAGCTCTGCTCCCTTCAGAAGCAATATCAGCTCCTTTGATGAATGACTATCAGCGGAGCACAGTGACCATACTGAACTTGAATTACCCCTACAGTCCTTTTCTGCGGTCTTCAAATGCCCTTCCTCTCCTATCTTGTGGATGAATGTTCTTTGAAGCCTATGAGGGACCTCAGCATTGGCTTAATCACCTCTTCAGAAATCATCATCTTCAAGGCCTGGTGGCTATGCTAACAGGCTTTAGCAATGCTCTAGGGGCCCCTGGCGATGCCATGTCTGTCCTCGCTGTCAGAGCCACAGAGGTGGGCCAGAACAGTCCTCCCACCCCTGCTACTGGGCCCTCCTGTCTCAACACATCACTTCACCCGCCTCATCGGTGCTCCCACTCTCTCTTCCCGCAGTACCTCAGGCATGGGACTACTCCCTAATGCTGACATTAAAGAAGGGGGGAGTTTGTTGAGTGTATGCTATGCTTAGAGACTGCAAATACTAAAAGGCTCACGACACAAATGTGAGATTATAGAAGGGAGTATGGTTATATGTCAGGGGAACAAAAAAAAAAAAACACAGACAGAGGGAAAGCTATGATGAAAGGGAGCAAGAGATTGAGAGACAAAATGAAAGAGATAAAGCTCACTGATCGCACAGATATTACATTTAACCCCTTACTAATCTTCTCAGTGCTGCAGCTGTCAGGCAGCAGTGGAGATGACCAGATCAGTTAGTGAGTCTGGGCTGAGCAGCAGCAGCCTGATAATAACAACATCACCAGAGGACCATTACACTGAACCACAGAGAAGGGTCCTTCCACTGCCTTCATATTAAAGACAAGGGGCCATTGCCAGTGCAGCTGCAGCAGCGGGAAGGACACAACTAAAGAAACAACAATAGCTCCTAATGGGTTCAAATGGTCACCGTCATTCACCTGTTCAACACAACACATACAGTTTGTTGACACCAGTCAATTGTTGATTGATTTTTTTGCACCAGTTAATGAAATGCACCTCAACATGTAGTAGAGATGATCAGTCTACTGCTACACTGGTGTGTGTCCTGATAAAAACGCTCATATGTGACCACGTGTTATGTCCCCCTTTTCATCCTTCCATTAGCAGCCTCCTAAATGCCCCCTATACAAATGAATGTAGTCTTGTATGATTGATAAAAAGCAAGACATGTTTCTGTGAGATACATACTCACAGTGGCACTTGGCTTACACAGCACACAAATTAACTTTCTCTTCAGGAAATGTTGTCACACATAAAGTTTAACAGCTTGCCGTTTTATTTCTTAAAGCTACAACATGCAAAAGGTCGAGGTAGCACTAGCATAAGCAGAAAACTGCTCTACTCTTCCCACCCTTCTCTCTTGCTGCTCTGCTACTGAACGCCAAGCCCTTCACCTACATCCTTGTTGTGATTCTCTCTCAGCTAATGCAGGAATTGGGAGATTGCCTGCCTGTGAATCAGCTACAGCAACGTCTTGCAGAAGCTAATTTTAACTTGAAGCCTCAGTATGAGAACAGTCCTAGACCAGAAGTGTATTTACACATTGATATACATCTGTGATACACATTGATATATATATCTACCACTCACCCTCACATTCGCCTTCTCTAAATGTTTAGAAGCATAAGACAAATTTCCCTGCTGCCAGATTGATCAATAAGTCTGTGACTGTAGAGTTTGACAGCACCTTTCCACAGATATGGTATGTTTTGAAACATACTTCTATTAAAGAAATATGTTATCTTTAATTGGCTTTCTTTTTTGTACTTGATTGCATTTTAGGAACCCATTAGTTATGGCTGTTTTAGATACATATATATTTATATACTGTATATTTTTAGTGGAATTGTTCCAGAAAAGTTGTCATCCAACAGTGGTGATAGGTTACAGCTTGCATAACTTGTCTGAAAGACTAATGTGAGATAAAGGCATTTTATTTGCTTGGCTGCGAGCTGTGGCCTGGCAGGAGTTTTAGTTTTAGAAACTCATCTAAAATAAACCGGGGCTGAGGAGACAGCCTGATTAAGTTGTCCTGGGGACAGACATATGCAATGAGACACACGACTTGTTAAGGCTTGGCTGTCAACCACAGTGTAAAATAAATTTGTTTGGCTGCAGCTTCATCAACATTGTCAAAAACAGATGTATGTTTTCGAGGTTTACTTTGTTTTTGCCACTGCTGTGTTTTTGCCTCAGGGGAGTACTGCAAAAACTCACATCTGACTATTTAATCTTCTTGTGTGACCATGACAGTGAGCAAATTACCCATGGCAACACCCTTTCTCTGTGTGATGCTACATACAGACCATAATGTTATTGACTGGTGCACACATCTGACTTAATCTCACTCAGCCACAATGGAATTGTGTCATTTATTATCTTGCTGACATTAAGCTTGTATGCTGATTAAAGCATGCAAAGGTAGAGAACGAGAATGAGTCAGGAAATATGACCTCACAGTCAAGGCAGTGAAAAGTGTAGGAAAATAAGACACATCAAAGTCTTGTTATACTGACTGCATTAGATAGTTTGACCACTGAGAGAGGTACATTCACTGATCTTAGCTGTGTGCTGTTGCTCTGGGTGCTTTTTAATAAGATTGCACAGGGATAAACACTGTCATTTTTCTTGAATATATTCAGGGCAAATTAGCAGAGCTGGGCTAGAAGGCATACCTAAAGATTTAAGGAAACTCTCAATACCACGCCTTCAGAAGAGTTTTAGTTCTTCCTTGAATGCTGTCTTATAAGTCCAAAAGTGTGAGAAGAGGGATTGTTGTTGTCCTCTAGGTAAGATTTGACTTCTTTGAGGAATGATGGGGGTGGGTATGCAGAATTTCCCTTTAAGTTTTAGTTATATTTATCTGTAGTGGAGGCGATAGATTAGGATTAATACATGGTTAGTACATGGTTTGTCTAGCAGTATAGTGCAATGGTAAATTACCTCAATGACAGTTTCATTGTTAAAGAAAGATTGTAGATTAAAAGGTGTCATAGATAAAGATATCAAAAGATATCATCAAGTGTCACCCTGAATATGAAGAACAATGAATTTAGAAACATGCTTTGACAAACCTGTGGGAGCATGTGAGTGCTTTTATCTAGAGCATCATAGTGAGAAGGGACAGATCTACCAGTCTGACCTACCTGTGTGTGTACCAAAACTGTGTGTGTAGGCAAAAAGAGGGTACCTGTTGCCTCAGTTGAAACAAATAGAAACAGACAGAATAAGTAAATGAAGAGCAGAAGACATGACCTGACCCTGTGCTACTCTGTCCCTAGAGGGGCAGCAGAGACACACACCTAATGGTACATGACACACTGTTGTCCTGCAGCAACTGATTCTCCTGGAGAGATTGAGAGTCTTTCTGATGAGAACGTTATTGTAGCTACTGTATTAAAACATTGATCTTCTACTGGGCACCTTGAGAAAGTGCATGCTTGTGCACATTAAAATTCACATAAAATCAGAGATATTATTTATTTATATGCAACAAAAAATCTTTATATTAAGTAGTTTTCTCTAGCAGCATTTCTCTACAGATGACAGTGGCACCTTTTTGCTTTAACATTTTCTACATTTTGAACATTTACAGTTTCTATAAGATGAATCATGCTGCTTCCCTGAAATCTGGTATAGCAACATCATATCAACATGTTGTCCAACACTTTGTTACTGATTCAAAATGAAGATTATGATGTCATTCAGTGTGGTGGTGTGGCTCACTATGGAGGTCTATGGCTCAGTCAGATAAACTAAAATAAGTTCTGGATTCCTTGTAGTTAATAGGCAAAGGTTCACTGTTGGACAACAACAGTTGAGATGAGAAGTGCAGAGGTTTGTTTACTGAGTTCTGTGCTTGAGTGTGTACCAAAACCTTGCATCTCAGAAAATGTACTTAAAGTTCTGCAAAACTCCTTCTGATGATCATCTCACTAGTTGTTGTATAAGCGACTTCAATGTACTATATATGAGTAACTGTGACTGTAGTTGAGTTCTGCCTGTTTAGTGGATGATCCTTCATTTCCTCTCTAATCCACAGGCCTGACCACGTGTCCCCATTGAAGGAGTCCCAGGGGATTGACCTATATACCTGCTGACTCTTACTAACCTGTCACAGCCGTGGTGTGGTGTGGCACAGCCTGGCACACTACTGTGACATGTGCTCACTCACGCCTCACACTGCACACTTGGTAGTCTTAAACTTCAGTTCGGTCAGACTGTGTATAGTATAAATCTAAACAGATCTTTGATTCTTATTCTGAAGATTGGGATTAGGATTTAAAACAGGATGACTATTTGTAGTGGAGTTTATCTTAACTGTTACTGTTGTATCTGTTTAGATGGGTTTTATGCAGCTTTACTGGTGTTGAACTGGTGTGTGTGTGTGTTTGAGCACCAGACTGTGCATGACATATTTCTCCACTCATCTTAGGCTCACCCCATTCACTGCTGTTTGGCAGTGTGCCGCCATGCACGTGGTTAATAATTCACACTGACCCTCTGCTCTCCTGACCTTCACTTGCTACAAATTAATTATGACCACCTCTGTCGTATGCCTCATTAATCTCTGTGAGGCACAGAACTTGAAGGATTATTATGATGATTTCTGCCTTTGCTGTTAGTTGGATGGTTATCCTCTATATTTCAGTCCTTGGTTATTACTTTGAAGGCTGATGTGGCTGTCACTTGTGTTGTGGATTGTCAAAAATAATTTAGATTCAGGTAATGACCAAGGCTGTTTTGATGAGACAGATGTGAAAGCTATTGTTGAATTATTTTGGCATAATTAATGTTAAGAGAGAAAGAAAAGACAGAGTTTGGCATTTTGAAGTAAAACTTTGTAGGAAGGAAATACACATTATGTGCTTAATATTGTCATGCCAAGTTGCTCACTTTTGTAGCAGGCTGATATAATACTTATATCTGTCTTATATAATGTGACTGCTGTTTTCTTTTACATACATGATTGACAACAGGGCTTGTAAAGCATCACTCGGTAAATATTTAGCATATTAAACATCATACTTTATCCTCTACTGATATTTTGCATCATATAACCCTCCTACCTTTAGAATTTTGTGTTTTCTGAAATACTTCCTACACAGGAAATTATCTTTCTTAGGTTTGTTAATGAGCACCTAAAATATTATATCTCACTGAGATGTGTGACTGCATTTAATGACAGCTGACATTTCTTGCTCGCAGCTTGTGGTCTGCTCCCTGGCAGAGAAAACCTGCGGGGGACAGACTCTTGCTGTGCGTTGACTGACAGTGGGAGGGGGACGCTGAGGTTGTGTAGGTTACAAACAGTATGCTTGTACATGTTCATACACTTTGCTGATCAATATATCAGAATATATGTGGAGTGTATACAGAAGAGTGTGACTGCCACCAACTGTGCAAGCAATAGGAGATAAAGTGGTATTAAAAAGGTTGGTGTTAACTATGCAGCCTACTCCAAGTGCAATATTTAGCAAGGTGCTTGAATCTGACTCTAACTGTACTGTTTGTTTTCCTGTTCTGTGCGTTCATGTTGTTGTGTGGGTGTGTATTCTCCCACGGGGCTCCATATCCCTTTATGAAATCCTGCACTCTCTGGCTCCCTCCATGGGTAGCACATTTCCACATTCTTCATCAGCTCTGTAGCTGGTTTTCTGGTAAAAGGAGGTCTGTGATTTATGATCAGCATTCTGAATTGAGCTGTGACCTTTTATTTAAGCCCTGTAGATAAAAAAAACATGCAAAGTGCAGTAGAGTATTTTCAAGGCACTGGGGACATAGTTGACTTTGCTCCCTGAAGAAGACATTTTCCAGTAGTCACATAAAGAAACAACACATATCTGTGTTCCAGCTAAAAAGGGGGGCATTATTAAAATGTATGCAAAAAAAATGTATCACAGCTTCAGTAATGTTGGAAGGATGAAATATTAGGTGCATGAACAATGAAAAAAGAAATAGCTTGCACAAAACGTGTACAGTGACTGTACACGCTTTGTGCACGCTTGAAATTTCCATGTTGTTGTCTTTCACAGTCAGTGTACCAACAGGCAGTTCAAACATGCAACAACAAGTAGTTGAGCTTTCCCCTTCTGCATGGGATGTCATTTTAAGGACAGGTAGAAAAACATCTAAGATCCTTCAAGCATAGTTAATCACATGATTAAACTGTAATTTTTAATTCTAGAATTTTGTAAATCAGCTAAGACTCTCAGAGTTCACTAAACTCATAAAAATAAGTTCAACTTTCCGGAGACTTCCCAGCATGCATAGCTTGAGTTAATGCTCTCCAAATAATTTTCTTTTTAGTAGTTTAAATAAAATAGAAATTTGGAAGCGGAAAGTTGCAGTGATTTACTTTAGGTTGTGGTTGATAATTATCATACTAGTACAAACTACACGAATAAAACTACACTAATAAAAGCTATTTTGCTTTATGCAAAAGACCAACAGAAAAATAAGGGGCATGTATTCTACTTTTCAGTATTTTTACTGTTGTAAATTAAACATTTTTAGACAATTAAAGATGGCCTTGGACGATAAAAGCTCATGTTGATATTTTTTATGTTTTAGCATTGGATTAATTCACATAAACAATTACCGTATTTACAATAATCTGTTGCAGCCAAGATAGTTTTATAGTTATGATAGGTAATAGGATTTTTATCCACTTCTCTGTGTAACTTTGCCTGAAGTACTGTAAGTCAGCTAGTTTTTGTACTTCACAGTTGTTGTTTTTACAGCTCAAACACCTTTATAGCCTGGAGTTCATCTGCTGCTTTTGAGTGCTTGGTCTTCTTACACCATTACACTTTAGCATTTTTGCCTTTATTGGATCATTCTAAACTGAGCGAGGCGCTAAAATGTTTACATACATTCTTTATTGAAATGATCCTCCAAAAAAAAAAAAAAAAAAACTCATCTGAACACTTTTAATTTGTTGTTCACATACCTGCTCCTAGCCTAAGGTTTTGCAGGCGGCATAAATGACATACTATCTTCATGATTCTGTTACTGTTCAGCGTTGCGTAATTTCCGTGAATTGTTGAGGACGGTAACCTTGCATCCTTCTCTTACTCAAACTTTAATCATGACAAATCAATACCTAACCACAAACCTTAACATAAACCTAATTTTAACCTCTAACCTCTTCAACTCTCATGGCCTTTTGGGGTTGTGAGGCTGCTTCTGTCCCAAAGTGTGCTTACTCTCATGGTCCGAAACTCAAACTGGCCCCCACAGAATGTATAGCCATATAAATGCACTCACTTTGTGTGAGTGCTCAGGATTGCAATGTCTCAACAAGCTCCTCTGAGAGCAGGATCAGTCTATGAGAATGGGATCAATCTGTCTGACCTTTTCCTTGTGGTAACCTGCAGTGTTCAGTCTCTCATTATTTTGACAGTAAATAGGACAGTGTTTCCATCTGGAGCAGACTGGATGGACCATACCTACACTACCAATGTGGTGATGCTCACTTAGTACTCACTCAGTAAGCACTTTTGTCTCTCATGGCGTGGAGTGTGTCTACCTCAATAACTGCTTCCTCAACATTAGTCTTGGTACTTTGTCAGCTGAAATGCAAACATTTCCAAAACAGAATTCACATTTGTTACTGCACCAAACACACAACTAACACCTCTGCTATTTTACAATTCAAAACTTGTGTTTTCTGGGTAAATGGTGCAATATTTACTGGAGAGAGGTACAACTATTAAAAAATGCAGCAGTTGGAGGAACTCCACAATGCACCACTCCATATCTTTTATTGCATATTTGAAGATTTCTGTCTATATAGAGAATAATACAGTTGTCCTGAGAACCAAAAACAATGCAGTGAAAGACAACACATAAAACATACAAATAT